>BOPN01001469.1:65000-70000 GCA_017312705.2 Penaeus japonicus
CTGGGCTTTGCGGACGCGATCAGCTGTCTCGAGTTCGGAGCTTGTGTCTTTTAAATCCTTTGTAGTTTTAGAAGCTTGTATAAAATTCGAACGGGTCGCAAATAAAAAGTTGGGTACGGCTCGCTGTTGGGGTTAGGGTTCTATTACCCAAGGGAGAGGAATATCCTTTTGAATGACCTAACATGGCAAGCTTTCTGACTCGTGCTAAAATTCATAGGCACAAGGAGAGCCAACAGCGAACACGCCAAACTTTTAACTTTGGAATGCACACGGTTTATCAGGCGGGTGGACTTACCTTGTGTTGAGAAACGGGTCCTAATAAGACTATCAATCCGATGGCGATATATATCCTCATTTTGGCGATGCTAAAAAAGTAAAAAGAACACTTTGTGTGGCAGTAATCCAGAAAAAGAGCAACACGTCCTCACACCATCACTTCCAAACGTGCACTGAGCTGCCACTACGCGGCGCATGCGCAGAACGACGGCCTTTGTAGGGGATACGAACTCACTATTAATGTCATACTTGTATACCTTTCTACTTGCCCTTTTAGATCTACTGCATATTCATAATTTACATTATCTTTATTGATATTCGAGATACAACCGTGAATTACATACAATTGACGCTGAACGTTGTTTATAGAAAAGTTCTAAGAAAACATCGCTCTTTCTCCGATGCTTATGTGACCGAATATCTTACTCAGCATATCTGGCATGTTTCTCTCATATTCAGTAACTGAGAAGATAAGCCAAGTGCGCAAAATTACTATGTCGTATCCAATTGGACACTATATCTTACACTCTTAGCAACAAAAAAGAAGAGCGAATGTAGTATAGATGAAAATATATATATCACGAACTACTGCATAAATATCCAGAAATTCCAAACTGTCAACTCTTCTTACAAAGGTCACCTGCTTTCTTTTTATTTTTATTTTTTTCACGTGGAGAGTCAAGAAGCACGCGTCCGCTATTTTCATGAAACCTCGGATTTAACCTGAGAATTTGATGTGTATTTGTGATGGAAAATCTCTATCCTAATTGTCGTAACAAATATATATATATATATATATATATATATATATATATATACATATATATGTATATATATATACATATATGTATTATATATATACATATATATATGTATATATATATATATATATATATATATATATATATATATATATATATATATGTGTGTGTGTGTGTGTGTGTGTGTGTGTCTATGTATATATAAACACACACACACATACATACATACATACATACAAACACACACACACACACACACACACATATATATATATATATATATATATATATATATATATATATATACATAGTTATACATATATATATCTATATCTATCTATCTATATACACATATATCCATATCTATCTATCTATAAATATATATATATGTATATATATATATATATGTATATATATATATATGTATATGTATATGTATATATCTATCTCTTTCTCTCTCTCTCTCTCTCTCTCTCTCTCTCTATATATATATATATATATATATATATATATATATATATATATATATATATATATATATACATATATATACATACATATATATATATATATTTATATATATATATATATATATATATATATATATATATATATATATATATATATATTATATATACACATACACACACAATTCTTTCTCGTACTTTACCGTACTTGAAAGAAAGATTACATACCAAAAAACTAAATCAAAGGAACAATTTCTCGAATCGATATCCTAACAACGGGAGCGAAAGCGAAGAAAAGCAGCAACATTTCTGCTTCGTACTTCAATCCAGAGTGTCTCGCGTGTCCTGCAGGAATGAGTCAAAACAGTAAGCATGAGATAAGTCATACTGCGTAAACTTCTAATCTGATCACATAAATAAGGCGGAATTCTAATGAATATGTTCGTGACTTGACGTTTTCTTTTTTTCTTTTTTTAGATTCAGTTACCAATGGCCGCTCTGCTCGTGGACGCTCCATGGTGATTACGTCTTTGTATTTTGTGTAAAAGTTTGTGATATGTATGTATACACACACACATACACATATATACATACATACATATATATATATCTAAAACATATACAATACAAATATGCATATACACATAAACACAATAATCCACCCGCAGCCCACACACACACACACTCGGCCTACACACACACACACACACACACACATGCACATCAGTCACGCCATCCCAGCTGCTTTAAAGCTATTTTTAGAAAAGAATATGGCGTGAGTGACACCCTGAGAAGGTCTGGGGAGAAAGCTGATGAAAGTGATGTCCTCCGACCGTGAATTCTGATCTTAAGATTTCTTTCACAGCAAATCACTTTCGGGTGCAATAGGGCATTGGGTCATTCAAAGCGAGTCAATGTCGGATCGAGTTCCCGGTAATTGCTCAATTGGTACCTGCTTATCTTGAGAGCGCTTTCTCTGATATTTAAGGTAAAAGCAGAACGGGAAACGCCAATTTCCTAACTAACGATTCACAATAACATTCTATTCTATTATTATTTATTTATTTATTTATTTTTTGCAATACACGAGTAAAAAAGATTGCTATAAACGATTAACTCTGTAGCCCCACTAACCAAAGCCATTATCATATTTCCGACGATCTTTCAAGCCAATTATCGTCTCTTCTCATCTCCCACCCCTCTCTGCCCTCCTTATCCCCTCATTTCTTCTCTTCTTTCCCTCTTTCCTTGAGATAAAGAGCTCCCCCACCCCACCCCGCCCTCCCTTTCCCCTAAGACGAGCCACCCCACCTTTGCAATAGGCCTAGGGAACTGACTACGCCCTCACGTGTAGGCCTCTCAACTTCTTGTCTCCTTTACCTCGTGTCTTTTTTAGTCTTGTGAGTGTCTCTCTGTGTGTGTATGTTTGTGTGTGTGTATGTGTGTGTGTGTGTGTGTGTGTGTGTGTGTGTGTGTGTGTGTGTGTGTGTGTGTGTGTGTGTGTGTGTGTGTGTGTGTGTGTGTGTGTGGTAACGATAGAGAGAATGAGTGAGTGATTGAGAGTGAGATAAAGAGAGGCGAGAGAGAAGAGGGGGGAGATAGAGATAGAGAGATGGAGAGAGAGAGAGAGAGAGAGAGAGAGAGAGAGAGAGAGAGAGAGAGAGAGAGAGAGAGAGAGAGAGAGAGAGAGAGAGAGAGAGAGAGAGAGAGAGAAAGCGAGCGAGAGAGAAAACGAAAGAAAAAGACATATATATATATATATATATATATATATATATATATATATATATATATATATATAGAGAGAGAGAGAGAGAGAGAGAGAGAGAGAGAGAGAGAAAGAGAGAGAAAGAGAGAGAGAGCGAAAGAGAGAGAGAGAGCGAAAGAGAGAGAGAGCGAAAGAGAGAGAGAGCGAAAGAGAGAGAGAGAGCGAAAGAGAGAGAGAAAGCGAGAGAGAGAAACAACGACAGAAAGATAAAAAACAAATACAAAATACAAAAAAACGCCAAAGACATCAAAAATGAAACGGACAGCAAGCGACATCACGAGCATGTATATACATCCGAGAGAACGTAGTCAAAGCACGGCGACCCCTAAGGGCATTCGAGCATCTGTTTATATATCAAGAAGGAGCATTCGCCATCATCTTCCCTTGCTCAATAAACATGTCACGTCAATAACACACACATAAGAACTCATCACTAATATTCATCATACCTGGGACAGCGTGACATCTGCAATATATTGAGAAAACTGAACTTCTTACGACACAACAGGTACGTCTGTTGATGCAACGATATACAATTACAAAACCACTGACAGCAGATATACTCCGACACCTGGCAATACTTTTGTGTATATTTTAGTAACGTTTTAAAGGATCGAAACGAAAATATGATTTTTTTTCGGAAGTGAATGCGATGGATAGTTCTCTCTCTCTCTCTCTCTCTCTCTCTCTCTCTCTCTCTCTCTCTCTCTCTCTCTCTCTCTCTCTCTCTCTCTCTCTCTCTCTCTCTCTCTCTCTAACACATAGGTGTAGCCTAAACAGTGACGCATACCCATTTACACACTGTATAAAAAAGATACATGAACAAACACATGTGTATATACGCATAAACATACACACAAATCCACGAGAACATACACAAAAATATTTAACTACACACATGCTCACACGCACATAATAAACACATAAACATACACAAGACTATACACATAAACATACACATACACACACATTAAACACACACACACACAAGTAATCAAAAAACACACATGTACACACACTCACACACAAAGCCCACTCTTGCCCCTCTCAATGTCTCTCACAAAACGCGTACAAGCTCCGTCTACGCTCGGGTCACACACAACAAGTCTTCTGTAGTATGTAGTATGACGTCCCCTTGGCTATGTCTTGAGGGACTGCGGTCTGTCGGTCTGTCTAGGCTTTGCGGACGCGATCAGCTGTCTCGAGTTCGGAGCTTGTGTCTTTTAAAAATCGCTTTGTAGTTTTTAGAAGCTTGTATAAAATTCGAACGGGTCGCAAATAAAAAGTTGGGTACGGCTCGCTGTTGGGGGGTTGAGGTTCTGTTACCCAAGGGAGAGAGGAATGTCCTTTTTTGAATGACCTAACGGCGAAGCTTTCTGACTCGTGCTAAAATTCATAGGCACAAGGAGAGCCAACAGCGAACACGCCAAACTTTTAACTTTGGAATGCACACGGTTTATCAGGCGGGTGGACTTACCTTGTGTTGAGAAACGGGTCCTAATAAGACTATCAATCCGATGGCGATATATATCCTCATTTTGGCGATGCTAAAAAAGTAAAAAGAACACTTTGTGTGGCAGTAATCCAGAAAAGAGCGCAACACGTCCTCACACCATCACTTCCAAACGTGCACTGAGCTGCCACTACGCGGCGCATGCGCAGAACGACGGCCTTTGTAGGGGATACGAACTCACTATTAATGTCATACTTGTATACCTTTCTACTTGC
>BOPN01001469.1:75000-77500 GCA_017312705.2 Penaeus japonicus
GGTAGGGAAGATAGTAGGGTGAGGGTGAGGAGATGGTAGGGAAAGGGGTGAGGTGAGGGAGTGGTAGGGAATGGGGGAGGGGTGGGGGAGATAGTAGGAGTATGGGGGAGGGGTGAGGAGATGGTAGGGAATGGGGGAGAGGTAAGGAGATGGTAGGGTATGGGGGGAGGGGTGGGAGATGGTAGAGGGAATGGGGGAGAAGGTGGGGGGGCTGATAGGGAAGGGGAAGGGGTGGGGGAGATGGTAGGGAATGGGGGAGAGGTGAGGGAGATGGTAGGGAATGGGAGGGTGGGGGAGATGGTAGGGAATGGGGGAGAAAGTGGGGAAGATGGTAGAATGGGGGAGGGGAGGGAGATGGTAGGGAATGGGGAGAGGGGTGGGGGTGGTAGGGTACGGGGGAGGGGTGAGGGAGATGGTAGGAAATGGGTGAGGGGTGGGGGAGATGGTAGGGAATGGGGGAGGTGAGGAGATGGTAGGGGAATGGGGAAGAGATTGGGAGATGGTAGGGAATGGGGGAGAGAGGTGGGGGAGATGGTAGGGAATGGGTGAGGGTGGGGGAGATGGTAGGGAATGGGGGAGGGGTGAGGGAGATGGTAGGGAATGGGGGAGGGGTGAGGGAGATGGTAGGGAATGGGGGAAGGGGGAGGGAGATGGTAGGGAATGGGGGAGGGGTGGGGGAGATGGTAGGGAATGGGGGAGGTGAGGGAGATGGTAGGGAATGGGGGAGGTGGGAGATGGTAGGATACGGGGGAGGGGTGAGGGAGATGGTAGGGAATGGGTGAGGGTGGGGAGATGGTAGGGAATGGGGGAGGGGTGAGGGAGATGGTAGGGAATGGGGGGAGGGTGCTGAGAATGGTAGGGAATGGGGAGGGGTGAGGGAGATGGTAGAGAATGGGGGAGGGGTGAGGGAGATGATAGACAATGGGGAAGGTAGGAGATGGTAGGGTCTGAGGGAGGGGTAGGGGAGATGGTGAGAATGGGGAGAGGGTGGGGGAGATTGTAGACAATGGGGGGAGGGTGGGGGAGATGGTAGGGAATGGGGGAGGGGTGAGGGAGATGGTACGGTATGGGGAAGAGGTGCTGGGGGGGATCAAGGGAATGGTGGGAGGGGGAGGGAGATGGTAGGGTGTGGGGAAGGGGGGAGGGAGATGGTAGGGTATGGGGGAGGGGTGAGGGAGATGGTAGGGTATGGGGGAGGGGTGAGGGAGATGGTAGGGAAGGGGGAAGGGGTGAGGGAGATGGTAGGGAATGGGGGAGGGGTGAGGGAGATAGTAGGGAAGGGGTGAGGGGTGAGGGAGATGGTAGGGAAGGGGTGAGGGGTGAGGGAGATGGTAGGGAATGGGGGGAGGGGTGGGAAAGATGGTAGGGTCTGGGGGAAGAGTGGGGGAGATGGTAGGGTGTGGGGAAGGGGTGAGGGAGATGGTAGGGAATGGGGGAGGGGGGAGGGAGATGGTAGGGAATGGGGGAGGGGTAAGGGATGTAGTAGGGAATGGGGGAGGGGGAGGGAGATGGTAGGGAATGGGGGAGGGGGGAGGGAGATGGTAGGGAATGGGGGAGGGGGTGGAGAGATTATGTGTGTATGCGTTGGGAGGTTGAGGATATTGTGTTGTGTATGCGTGTGTGTTTTTGTGCGTTTGTATAAAGAGTGTGTGTGTGTATAAAAAGTGTGTGTGTGTGTGAGTGTTTGTATAAAGAGTGTGTGCGTGCGTGTGTGTGTGTGTGTGTGTGTGTGTGTTTCTGTGTATGTGTTGTGTGTTTGTGTGGGTATGTGTGTGTGTGTGTTTGCTAGTGTGTCTGTGTATGAGTGTTTGTATGTGTGTATAAGTGTGTGTGTATAAAGAATGTGTGCGTCTACGAGTGTGTGTGTATATTTGCATGTGTGTGTGTACGAATGTGTGTGTATGTTTGCGTGTATGTGTGTGTGTGTCTACGAGTGTGTGTGTATGTGTGTGTGTGTGTGTGTGTGTGTGTGTGTGTGTGTGTGTGTGTATTTGTGCGGGCGTGGGAGAGAGAAAGAGAGAGGAGAGGAGAGAGAGAGAGAGAGAGAGAGAGAGAGAGAGAGAGAGAGAGAGAGAGAGAGAGAGAGAGAGAGAGAGAGAGAGAGAGAGAGAGAAAGAGAGAGAGAGACAGACAGAGAGAGAAAGAAACAAAGAATGATAAAAAAAGAAAGAAAGAAAGGGGAAAGAACGCAAGAAAGAAAAGAGAAAGGAAAAGAAAGAAAATGAGAGAGTCGGTGACCGTAAGAGAATAATTTGCCTTCGATATTCCATGCATGCCCCTGTGTTTATCGCTTTCGAAATGCGTCACACAATACACAGACATAAATTTCAAAATATACATAGCTGCATATATTGTGATCGTAGGGTACGCGTATTTATTATATGGCAGAGCAACCACGGGCGTATAAAAATTTGATTTAAATGAACTTATATTTAGATTACAATTATTAATCATTCAACAAGCAATGATACGCTTGAATATTACTTAATTATTCAGAGAA
>BOPN01001469.1:92500-95000 GCA_017312705.2 Penaeus japonicus
AATTCATAATGATAATAATAATGATAATGATTATAATAATAAAACTAATAATAATTATATTAAAAATGATAATGATTATAGTAACGATAACAATAATAAAAATAATAATAATTATAGTCCAACAATAATGGAGGTTAACTGACCCCGCTTCTGCTGCAGCCTGGAATGACGGAATCGCAAAGCACCTTTACCTCATTTGCTTTAAAAGACTATTAAATTCCATTAATTAAGCAACATTATGCTTTTGGGTTCTTCATTAGACAAGGTTGCAGGATACAGTGCATTTGGTGTTGCATAGTCCTATCATGAAACTACCAATGATCAAACTCTTATTTAGCAGATTGTACATCACGTTATTAAGCTTAAGACTCGTGAAAAAAATGTAAAAAAAATGCCTTACATAAAAGCTAATGCCGTATGCCACACCTTCCAGTCGGTCTCTGAGTGTTTCTAAAATCGGGTAGGTATTGCTTATTAGACCTTAGGAAACGTTAACAAGATGTATTCTATAAAGACTGGTATCCACAAACTGCTAATTACACTGACCTACGTTCGGTCGTCACGGCACATTTTTTTTTTTTTTTTTTTTTTTTATCTTTTATTTATCACGGCACATTCATGCTCCTAATGCGAGGGTATCTTAAGCTTGAATTTCGGCCTGTAGCAGGATAAGCATTATTTACAAAATTCATCGGTTTAGAAATCGAAGGACAGCTGTTTGTAAGTCGGTAATGAAGCTGGTAAAAAGTATGGTGAAAAGAGGTTGTTTACGAATTGTTTGTGTAGTGCTGGTCCAGGCATGATGTCAATAATCATATTTTCTGTTAACAGGTATGAAATTGTGAATGGAACACCTTTTTTTTTTTCTTTTTATGCATGTAGGACAGTGATTCCCACAGTGTGTGCCACGGAATACTATTGAGGGCCCCCTTGGTGTGCCGCGAAAATAATATAATTTTGCTAGGTTTCGAGAATTCCTTACTTTGATCGCGAGAATAAGTCTAAGAATATATATATATATATATATATATATATATATATATATATATATATATATACATATATATGTAAGTATTTATATATATACATATACATACATACATACATACATATATATATATATATATATCTATATATATATATATATATATATATATATATATATATATATATATATATATATATATATATATATATATATATATATATATATATACAGTATATATATACATATATATATATATATATATATACACATATATATATATATATATATATATATATATATATATATATATATATATATTATATATATCAAAGGGCAGGTGTGCCGCCAAAATTTTAGTTGTTTCTTAGTGTGCTGTCATACTAAAAAGTTTGGAAACCACTGACGTAGGATATAACTTTTCTTTTTCTTTTAAATATTCATTCACTGAAGTGGTATGAATAAACTGAGCATGAGCATAGCCTTTTTTTTAATATATCCGTTTTCATTTTCTATCTTGATCTTCATCATTGTTATCGGATTTGACAATTATGTTGATTAATCCTAAGTCTTACGATCATAAGGCACAACGGAAAGCAAAATCAAATCACGCCATACGAATTCCACTAACTATCAGCTCAGCCGCGCGTCATCTCAACACGTTAAAAGCATGAACTAGGTTAGGGCTAAGTATAACAGCGTGAATCTTGGACTTTCGTTTTGAATCAAATTTGGAATATTAAAGTGACTGGAAATCTTACTTAGCAGCTACAGCCTAAAGGTTGTCTATATATTTCTTAAAATTGGAACGATAAATAGTATGAAAGGAAAATAATCAATTAAAAAAAAGATGGTACTGAATCAACTTTTAGATCTTACTGAATATTCAATAGAATTAGAATATACATGCATCTGTTTCCAGTCCTGAGAACCATACAAAAAGTCACCATGGCCAACCAACTGAAAAAACACTGCTCTAAATTTTGGTGAGTTCTACAGTGGGTTTAATACAGTGGTTCCTATGATATATGCTGTGTTGTTCGTGACCTTTACATTGGTATCCATTTCACTATCCACTTTCTATCGTAAATGAGATTTGACAGTTTTATATCTTCAACTTGTTTCAATTTGTTTCGATTTTCCTGAGATCGCATTGTCCTCACCAAAATATTTCTCACTTTAAGCCATCCTGTCTAACCACGACCATTGTATCTTCGGGGGAGTTATATTTCATGAAACGATTATACGTTTAACTTTAAACCACGAATCTATTATCTATGATTTATTTTTTGTGATTTGAGCAGCTCGTGGATAGAGTGGTATTTTGTGTTTTTGAATTGAAATTAGCATAGCTTTTCACTATTCAAACTTAGCCCTGATCCCAAAGCTACCTCTGGCCGCCTAGCCTTCCGTATTGGTTACACTACAAATACATTATACCTTTCTTGGCGTGTTTGGGTCGGCTTCAAAATACTTTGATGGTGTTATGAATGCATAATGATATTTTGCAAGTTT
>BOPN01001469.1:112500-115000 GCA_017312705.2 Penaeus japonicus
ACGGGTACATCTGTTACATCTTGCACAGTTTTAGCCTCAGTTGAAGACACCTACTTTGCGTTTCCCAGTGTTGGCATTCCGTCCTGAGGTATGGACACTTGCGATGCTAAAGGTGTCTGTACGACATCTTGCATATTTGGATATCCAAGACTAGGGAATTGTTTTGCAAACTAGTCATCCAGTGGCCCATATGCCTACGGCTTGGTAGGTATTTACCACTTCTTTGTTGTTGGAGCACAAGACTTACCCGCCTTCGGCCTAGGAACTTATCCTGGAACACAAGACTTAGGAGGGATTTATTTCTCTTTTACACTCTGCGTCTTATTTGGTGGCATTGTACGAGAAACGGCTTCTGCCCAAGTCTTAGGAGGGACATAATCAACCTTCTCATTTGATTTCTCCTTTCCAGGATTTTTCTGCGGCTTTCCTGTGAGTTTTCGTGTTTGCAAATTCCCCGTCAACTGTGCGTTGTATCTACGCGAAGTAGTAGGAGCATCAACTATTTACTTGCACTCGTCAAAATTTGGCATGAGTGACAAACCTTGCTATTAGGAAAAGAAGCCGTCCTGCGCTTGACTGCCTGTGTAACCATTGACACCAAACTGGGAATCTTGGAAACCGCCTGTGTAACCACTGACACCAAACTGGGAATCTTGGAAACCGCCTGTGTAACCACTGACACCAAACTGGGAATCTTGGAAACCGCCTGTGTAACCACTGACACCAAACTGGGAATCTTGGAAACCGCCTGTGTAACCACTGACACCAAACTGGGAATCTTGGAAACCGCCTGTGTAACCACTGACACCAAACTGGGAATCTTGGAAACCGCCTGTGTAACCATAATTCTCGACACCAAACTGGGAATCTTTGGAAACCGCCTGTGTAAACTTATTGACACCAAACTGGGAATCTTTGGAAACCGCCTGTGTAACCATTGACACCAAACTGGGAATCTTGGAAACAAAGAGCTGTCTACGTGCCTAGATTGTTGAAAAGGCCGTATCCGTAAAAGACATACGGAACATAGGCATGACTACTGTAGGTGTCATTCTACTACGTGTTATTCCAATAATAACTGGGAACATAGACCGCACACAATTAAGGATTACCACAAGCTTGGACACCGTTTATTCTTTCAGCGTCCTTCGTTTCCTAGGCACCGATTGTTTCCTCAGCGTCCTTCGTTTCCTAGCCACCGATTGTTTCCTCAGCGTCCTTCGTTTCCTAGCCACCGATTGTTTCCTCAGCGTCCTCGGTTTCCTAGCCACCGATTGTTTCCTCAGCGTCCTTCGTTTCCTAGCCACCGATTGTTTCCTCAGCGTCCTTCGTTTCCTAGCCACCGATTGTTTCCTCAGCGTCCTTCGTTTCCTAGCCACCGATTGTTTCCTCAGTGTCCTTCGTTTCCTAGCCACCGATTGTTTCCTCAGCGTCCTTCGTTTCCTAGCCACCGATTGTTTCCTCAGCGTCCTTCGTTTCCTAGCCACCGATTGTTTCCTCAGTGTCCTTCGTTTCCTAGCCACCGATTGTTTCCTCAGTGTCCTTCGTTTCCTAGCCACCGATTGTTTCCTCAGCGTCCTTCGTTTCCTAGCCACCGATTGTTTCCTCAGCGTCCTTCGTTTCCTAGCCACCGATTGTTTCCTCAGCGTCCTTCGTTTCCTAGCCACCGATTGTTTCCTCAGCGTCCTTCGTTTCCTAGCCACCGATTGTTTCCTCAGCGTCCTTCGTTTCCTAGGCACCGATTGTTTCCTCAGTGTCAACGTCTGTCACCTCAATGGCCTTCGGTTTCGGAGCACCAATGGTTACATCGGCGCCACCCGTTCTACAGCCATTACAACAGCAGAAGAGGCGGAGGCGGGGCAGTAGCGGCCACAAGCTACGTAAAGCCAGGCCGATCGCTACGCCCACGCCCATAAGACCGAAAACGATTGTCGGAGACACTGCGGACTCGGAAGGTTGGGCTTATGTTTGTAAACCTGGAATAAGTGTCCAGGTCATTTCCCTTTCCATTATTTAGATTTTAGGATCCATTGTCCGAATTGCAAATTAATTCTTATAAATTTCATGGATACCGATGTCTGTGTGTGTGGGGGTGGGTGGGGGTGGGGGGTGGGGTGGTGGGGTGTTAGTTTGTGACTGTGTGTGTATGTATGTATGTTTGCGCATGCATGAATGTATAAGTGTGTGTGTGTGTGTGTGTTTGCTGGTTAGTTTATATGTGTGCTGTTTGTGTGTGTGTGCGTGTGTGTGGATGTGGGTGTGTGTTTGTGTGTTGTGTCTGTTTATGTGTGCGTGTGTATGGTTGTATGTATGTGTGTGTGTGTATAGCCCGTAGTAAAGAACCTGTGGGGTGTGGGGCGTCGGGAAAATGTGACGGGTGTCGGGTGTAGGGCGTAGGATAAAGGCCCGTAGTAAAGAACCTGTGGGGTGGGGCGTCGGGAAAATGTGACGGGTGTCGGGTGTAGGGCGTAGGATAAAGGCCCGTAGTAAAGAACCTGTG
>BOPN01001469.1:130000-147500 GCA_017312705.2 Penaeus japonicus
ACTTCGACCCCCCCCCCCCCAACACACACCCCATCCCAACCCACAATGAAAATGCAACAGCCAATGGGAGCAGAAGGGGAGGAGGGGACAGGGAAGGGGACGGGGAAGGGGGAAACGCTAGTTGTGTCACTTCAGGGCCACCTTCCGGGTAGATACAATCGCATGAACTTTCACACCTGCCATTTCTGCCCGCACTGGTCGGTCAAGTGTGTGTGCGCTGTGTGACGTTGGCCTGGGGCAGATGAGAGGAGATTCTTATCTCTCCACACCCCCCCTCCTCCCCCCCACCCTCCCGTGTACAATTCACTTCCTGTCGTCACACCCCCACACCGCTTGTGCTGAGGTTTGCCAGTATGCGAGGAAGATACTATCGTCCATTTTTTTGGGAGACTGGGCTACATATACATTTTTACACCTACGGGGAATATACTGGAATGTAAACAGAGCCCAATATCCAAAGAAATTTTCATTTTTTTCTAATCTTTTTTTTGCTGTTGTTTATTTTTAAGTTACTTTGTTCTTTTCTTTTCTTTTCCACATTTCACATTTTACCTTTTGATGGTTACAGCCAATTAGAAGACATTTCAATAGAGCTTAACATCAGTCTTACCACAACTTCTTTCTAGCCTCCACTGTACAAGCTACAATATTTGTGTATATATTTATATTATGGCCTTACATATCTTTCAGCCTCGAAGTCTGGTGATAACTACTGCTCTACGTATCTAATTCAACTCTCTTTATATCGACAAGCTGGTGATATATGTGTCGATTCCATCCTAGTTTTATTTTCATAAGAGGCCAGGTTATATGAAATAACTTCAAAGATAAAAGATAAAAGATTTAAAAAAAAAAAAAAAAAAAAAATCTTGTGAGCCTCTTCAAGGTATGGTACTCTCAGCACATACAAATTAATGTGGTTCTTGTAATTATATTTTTATATCACAATATTAATACTCTCACCAAAGCTTTTGACTGCTGTAGATAGAGCACTGCACTCTTGCTGATTCATAAAATGTTAAATGCTGAACACCCTGTTTTTTTAATGTGAACACTCCTGCACTGCAATGTAAGTTATAAGAAAAAAGAAAAAAAAAAAAAAAGAAAAAAAAAAAAGAAAACGAAAAAAAAAAAAGAAAGAAAAAAGAGAAAAAAAAAAAAAAAAAAAAAATGCAGCAAAGCAGCTTGGTTCTTCCCACAGCTGAGCATTAGGAGAGAATATATACTGTGCTATAGGTGGAGGTAACTGGGGATGTGTTGTACTTTTCTGGACTCTTCTTTTTGGCTCTTTTTTGTGTGTGTGTGTTTTTATCTAATATATATGTTTTTTTCACTAATCTTCCTCTGTATTTCTCTTTGTCATGCCTACTCTTTTTCTTTACTTCTTTATTTCAACTCTTGCAGAGGTCCGGCACAAGGTGTGACTCCACCCAAGCAGTGAAGTATAAATCTGAACACAGTCATAGGAGTAAAAATAATGATAAATGGTGATGATGAATGTGTTGATAATGACAATGATGATGATGATGATGATTATGATAATGATGATGATAATAATAATAGTAACAGCAGTAGTTGTAGTAGTAGCAGTAGTAGCAGTAGTAGTAATAGTAGTAGTAGTAATAATAAATAATAATAATAATAATAATAATAATAATAATAATAATAATAATAATAATAAAAATAGTAATGATACTGATTTGCATACTGATAATGATAATAAAAATAGTGATAATAATGATAATTATAATGATGATAATTATTATAATAATGATGATAATGATAATGATGATGATGATAATAATAATAATAATAATAATCATAATTATAAGACCATCACTTCATCAACCATTTGAAAAACATCTTAAAAATATTCTCATGTCCCTAACCAATAAATGTGCAACATAAGAAAAGAAAAGAAAAGAAAAGAAAAGAAAAGTAAAGAAAAGAGGAAAAAAAAAGGGAAAAAAGGGATGACAGGAAAACACGAACAATAATAAAATACATTCACAAAAGAAACAGGAACCAAATCAAAAGATATAATTTCAAGAGTCATGAGAAATGAGAATACGTGAGAGAAGATAAATTGCTATCTATATCTTCCAAATAAACTACATTGTGTTCTTCATTGATAAATTTCTGGATAAGCTCTCAACATGAGTTATCAGGACATCAACCTAAGATAAGTGTATACTGTTTGACAATTCCAGGGTAAAGAGACAATAATCTGTGAAGTTACTGAAATAGGAGCATCTCTCTCTCTCTCTCTCTCTCTCTCTCTCTCTCTCTCTCACACACACACACACACACACACACACACACACACACACACACACACACACACACACACACACACACACACACACACACTCTCACTCACTCACTCACTCTACGTATTCTTATATATATATAATGTATGCTAAGAGCGAGAGATCAAGTAACTGACAACGTGTAATAAGCGCTTGTACCTGCCTGTGCTTGTGTGTTTGGAGTTAAGTGTAGGGAAGCATGTGAGGGTGTGGATGAGTGCCTTTGCATGCATTATTACTATTACTATTAATAATATTAACAATAACACTAACAATAACAGTAACAAAACAGTAATAGCAATAACAAATGAAATAATCATATTGTGGTTGATAAAAAAAGTATCAATAACATTGACAACATTGGTAATATTTTAGGAAAATATTAACAATATTAATAATATTATCAATAATAACAGTAACATTAATAATGATGATAACAATAATGATCATGATGAATGATGATGTTAAGAATTAATAGTTATATTAACCCTCTCTGGATGGGTGGTACACAACAGTACCGCGCATTCAAGGCCCGTTCGCTGGGTGACGCCATACAGCGTCGTTTATTTAACTGATTTAGGCCTATGCGTTCGAGAGCCCCGGCATTGTAACATGCAGGGCTGGAATGCTCCCGTCGTGAATGGGTTAATGACAGTGACATTAAAATAAATAAAATGTGAGTAATAATAAAAGTATAAATAATAATAGACTGATCATGAACTATGAAATGCTACTTATAATGATGATGATAGTAATAATAATAGTAGTAGTAGTAACAACAATAATAATAATAATAACAACATTAATACTAACAATAGCAATAATAAAATTATCATGAAAAAATCATAAAAATACAATAACTAATCATACAAGAACAAAAATGTTGATAATGATGGGGTAAAAAAAACATCAATAATAAAAAAAAAAAACTTGACAAAACTACATGAAATCAAAGCAGGGAGATAAGGGAGAACAAGAAAGAAGATGCAAAAGATCCAGAAAGAAGAGCGAGATGAAAAAAACATATACTTCAAAAGCTATTCCTCAGAATAGCAGAGCAAGGGAGAAGGAGGGAGAGAGAAAGAGAGGCATAAAGGAAGGAGGAATGAGGAAGAGAGGAAGAAAGGCAGAGAGGAGGGAGGGAGGAAAGGAGGGATGGAGGAAGGGGGGAAGGAAATAAGATAGAAGAGATGGAGGAAGGGAGGGAGGGAGGGAGGAAGGAAATAAGAAAGGAGGGATGGAGGAAGGGAGGGAGGAAGGGAGGAAGGGAGAAAGAGAGGCATAGAAAGAGGAAAGGAATGATGAGGGAGAGAAGCAGAGAGAAAGGCGGAAGGAAAGGAGGGATGGAGGAAGGGAAGAAAGAAGGAGGAAAGCAGGGATGAGGGAAAGAGGGAGAGAGGCAGAAGAAAGGAGAGAAGAAAAGAGGGTTGGAGGGAGTGAGATAGGAAGAGAGGAAGAGGGGCAGAGAGGTAGAGGAAAGTAGGAAAGAAATGAGGGTTGGGAGGATGGAGGTAGGAAGAGAGGAGGGGAAGAGAGGTAGAGAGTTCTGATGGAGAAATAAGATCTTAACATATTTCATTCTGATTAAGCTAATTAGAAAATGATCTCTCTTTCTATTGACAGCTTTAACAAAGAATGGAGCAATTCTTTACAATATGAAATTGATGTTGTGTAAAGTATTAGTAGATTTCATATGGTATACTTAAAATATTCTTCTCTGTATATTAATTTAAAGAAAGGAAATAGAGATCTAGCCGATGTTTAATGAAAATATACATCTGTTTTCTATTTTATGCTTGATTTATAATTATCTTCAAAAATGAGTTTTTAAAAAAATTCTTTATAAATACAAGCACTCCTTTAACCTATTTGGATGAAGTGCTTTCATGTCATGGGAATGTTTTGCTCCGGTCACATGACGTCCTATCACGTTATGAACTCTCCCTCTAAATACATGTTTTACATAGTTACATATGTATATGCTAATTGCAGTTTCATTTATATAGACACATTGTTCTTGGCTTGTCAAAAAAAAAAAAAAAAAAGAGGATGAAGAGGAGGAGGAGAAGGAGAAGGAGAAGGAGAAGGAGAAAGAGAAGGAGAAAGAGAAGGAGAAGAAGAAGGAGAAAGAAACGAAGAAGAAAGAGCAGGAGGAGTCGGCGGCAAAGCACAGCATCTGCCGAGAGAGATCTCGCATGTGGAGGTCGCATGTGCTTGTTATCTTCACGGTGAGAACAGCATTAGCTAAATAATCAGCCTGGCCCAAATGGGTTGGTTTTCTAATCACTGGCTAATCTAGTTGTGTATTTGTGGGTTTCTAGACATGTCATTTCAAATTTCTTACAAAAAATAAACAAATAGTAGAAGACCCTCATAATATTAATGAAGTACTCAATTTAATCATAAAACTGACAAAAAACAACAACATTTTCTGGACATATATTTTCAAAATAATAAACAAATAAAAAAAATAAATAAACAAAGTAAAATAAAATAAATAATACATTGCAATTTTCAAATCAATCAACAGTTTATCCTAAAAAATAACTTTCAATCTAAAAAAACAAACAATTCCTTATTCATATCAATTTTTGATCAGTGTCTTAGGGAGGGAGTGGGGAGGAGGGAAGGAAAGGAAGAGGAGGAGGAGGGGGGAGGAATAGAGGAAGAGGAAGAAAGAGAGAGAGAGGGAGAAATAAAGGGAGGGAAAGGAATACACAGAGGGGAAAGGGAGAAAGATAGGGAGAGAGTGGGAGAAAGAGACGGAAAGAGAGGAAGAGGAGGAAAGACAGACAGTAAAATATAGAGAGGGAGAGGTAGATAGAAAAAAAAGAGAGGGAGAGAGAGAAAGAGAGGAACAGAGCAAAATGACTGAGTGCATGAGTGAGTGATAGTGTTTGAGAATATGTGTCTTATGTGTCTCATCGAGAGCGTGAATGTGAGAATCTTAGTGTGTATTTGCATATGTATATCAGAGACTACATGTGTGGGCATGGACACAAAAACATGTGCCTCTTAATTCCATATACAACCATTACTAGACTATTTCAGATTAATTTTCAGGGTACTTTTGTTCAGAATGAATAAGTAAAAAAAAGTCATATTTTTTTGCCTTTTTACTGTGTATGTTTCTGTAATAATGTTAATAATGATAATAATAACAATAATCATAGTAATGATGATAATAATCATAATAATAAAAAATAATAATATAAATTTCACAAAGCTCTCACTGAGCAAACAAAACTATCACCCTTGTGCCGGCTCTCTATAACCGCAGATTGTAAAAATATGCAAAAAAATAATATATGCCGTTTGCGGACTCTCACTGGAGCTTCACTTACAATGACAGTATATGATCCATGTATGTCTAACATCAGCCATGGTAACATCCTTGTGCAACGTGGTCCATTATTAAGGTCGTGCAGTATATATTTCTTTTCTTCTCCTTTTCCTCTCCAACATCTCACTTAAAAGAATCCTAAATGTTTACGTATATAAATGAAGTTATGGCATGCACACCTTCCCCAGCCATTTTGCGACAGTCCTTTGGGATTGTATGCAACCCCCGTAGCAGCAGGCGTAAAAGGGTCTGCCATCAGCCGCTTGCACAATAAACTGCATGCAGAGGGGCTGCGCATAAAGGTTTAACTTCCTTTCCTTCTCCACTGTCTGCTGCGCGCTTATTATTCCAGAGGACGAGGGCCGTCAAGCGGTATTGTGTGAAGGACCTCGTCGAGTAGCTGCAGAGCACGGTGAAGGTGCACCTCAATCCAGCAAGGTGTCTCCTTAATTGACTGTCTTGGGTAGTCTGGGCCCCAACCCTTCACGAAACTCAAGCGCAGGATACAGAGTCTTCTTAGGTCATCGACCCCGATGCCAGCTGCTGCAGATAGGTTACCTGAAAGGATGTTGAGCTTGGTAACGCTTATACAAACTTTGTCTTTGTGACTGAGTAATCAAATCATGGTAGGACTACCTTACAAAATTTATATGCCTTTGTGAGACTATGAACAATAGAGAATTATGACACCATTAACCCAATGACAACGGTGTGTCACACCGGTGTGACACCGTCGTGCCTGATGATGGGGCGACACACCAGTGTGACATTCCCGAGGCAATATTACTTAGGCCCAGCGTAGGGGGTTACCAGTTCTCGACGGGCCCGTCAGGATTGGGTTAACACCAAGTGACAAGATATCACGTTGAGTGGTGGTAGGAGCAGCCACCAGGGACGACATACTTTGTCACTGCTCTCCTTCTGGCCAGCGTGCCGGGTGATCGGGGGTGTAGTGCTTGGCTGTAGCCAGAGCAGGCAAGTAGCCTGAGACGTTAGGCTACCACGTTAGAAATATCCCGACGTCAAGACCATTTGGAGGCAAAACATCCCCATTGGCAACAGGTTAACAAATCAATCATTTGTATTTTCACTGACCAGCAAATTTTTTATACAGCACGTGTAAGAAAAACATTAACCTTTCCTTTTCATAAAAAAGACACCCACCGAGAACTATTTGAGAAACCAAATGCAACAATGATCACCATCATATCTATTATGGTCAGATCTATATTCCTGGTAACAACGCCAATAACAATAAAAGGTAAAATATATGATTGGGGAACAGAAAAGCTGCACAGAAATTTTAAGCTGACAGATCAAACTGGAGATTTCCTTGATCTAAATGAAGATACATATGGTCAAAATAAACCATTTAATATCAACTTTAAAAAGTGACACTACACATGATATAAAACAACAGCCATAAATTATGAAAGTTCTTATAAACATTATATTAAGACCAATTTTAGAATTCAAGTAGTGACTGTGCACATTCTTTATTTCTAAATAAGTACAAAATAAGGACAAAAATCTTGCCCGCAGAAAGCTCACCTACTGCAGCAGGACCTGATATCTGGCCAGCCACAGCTGCAGCCTGTGCAGCAGCTGCGGCTTGAGCAGTTGCAGCTTGAGTCTGCATCTGGCGATGACACTGACGAAGGTCAAATACCTGCAATATTAACTGTATCAATTAAGGGGTCTTTTACAATTCTTCCCGTAAAAATGGCATATAGCTGTTACAGAGTATTCATTAGAATTTTTTTAGATTCAAGGAAATATATAAAATGGATATATGGTTGTCAGTTTTGCACTACTCTATGGGCTTCTCACTATCACCAACACAATTGCACTTGATAGTTATCTTGTCCTAAAATCTTTTAGAAAATAATTGTTCTAATCTTACATCCTACACTGACATCTTCAGTCATCTTTCCCAATTGGATAACTTGACATCAAAGAGAAAGACAAATAAAAATAGAAATACTTCTGGAGGAATCCAAAAGTCCCATTAGAGAAAACAACAAAGCAAGCAAAAAATAGCATACATAGTACAAAATAATCACATGTTTACTTTCTACATAGGGCATCTGTAATCTAAAGCCAAATTGAGTCCCTGTCCAGTTACCACTGCCAGCCAATTTTCCTTTATTTTCTATTTCAAAACTATTCAAAATCATCCAAAATTCTAGTACATAACATAAACTGAATTCTAAACACTATAAAGAATACATACTGCAGATTCTGAATCTTATATATCACTTAAAATATGAATGATCTGCATGGTGGTGATGCCCCTGGCATATATAAATGCCATTGGCTGTCCACTGGTTAAACTAACAAGTCAATTTAAACATCAAATCCACATTGCATTCCCATATAAATTCAAGAGTGACCCACAGAAACCATACCTTAATGCAGGCACAAGGATATATCTTGTGTACAGCATCACCTGGGGAGCGACCTGCCTCTCGGTCTAGGTAATAACTCTGGACGAATACACTGTGGTCACTCAAGCAGCGCAACCAGACATCTCCTTCTCCTCTCAAGTCTAGCTGAACACCCTTACCGATGTGCAATCTGTGAAAGTTTAAAAAGAGTTTATCAATCTTTCCCTGCTCTTTTTTTGTTTTTTTGTTTTTGGTAAATCCTTACCAAAAGCAATTTTGACTGACAGCAAAAAGCTCTTTGTGTACCATTTTAACAAATGTGCTAGGGAGTTTTGACTACCCACTATATGTACGAGTTGTTTTTTTCAATTGACATTGCTGGCTTTGTATTGGAAGCAGGCAGTTGGACAAAGAAGTGAGTGGCAAGTGGGATGGCAGAACCTAACCACCTATTTCCAGCAATCTCTTACTTAGTCCTGCCACGTGCAGACTTGCCAACAGTGTTTTCTTTCAAGGTGAGGGAATATTGTTTATATACTACTTAGAGTTATCTAAAAATCTAGTGCATAGCAATAAAACTAATTTTTGTTACTGTTATCATAACCAAGATGAGAACTGGGGCATAAAGGAAAATAAACTATACTTTTATTGTTGTGTTTGTGGTTTTCATAAATATCTTTGCTGTTATCATTACTGCCATCATCATGAACACTGTCAACCACTTTTTAACCATATTCTTGGAAAGCCAATATAGATGCATTCTTGCATTTGCTCTTCGTTTGCTCTTGCTCTATTTCTTACTGGTTAACTAGTTTGCTTTTACTCACTCAGTTGCAGTTAAAATTGATACCATGGGTATTTATGACCATACTGGAAGCCATATATGGTGCCACTGCCAGTTTGGCTGCTTAGCTGAGGCACTAGGAGTGAGAAGCAGGAGTGTATGTAGTTGTAAGTAGTTTGTTTTATCTTTGTTACAGTGTAGACAATGTTTCACCAAACTTTGCACTTCTTCCTTTTTCCACCAAACCCATCAAATGGCATCCCCACATCAATTACACAGGCCTGTCCAGAATGGGTTAATATTACATCTTAGGTGCACAGAAAGATGGCTGTAGAGTTGGTCAGATTCAGGTTGCATGGCAACATGAAGAGGAAGAGGGGAGAGCCCCCATGTGAGGGCAAGTGCTCTAGTGTGACCTTGTACCCTTGGGGGAAGGTCAAGGAATGACTTTGTGATAGTCTGAAGTAACCAGAACCAACAAAGTTCCCAAACAAACTTGCTGAATAAAAATGTCAACCCTTGTCATGGTGCAAAAAAAAGGCAGCTATAGATCTAAGAATCAGGAATGAGACAAGGCTGCTGCTGTGTCAGTGGTGAATTCAAAGGCTGTCAAGCTAGAGACATATCTGTTTTTCTGTGCACATTAAGTGAGTAGGGTTCTTACTGAGTCATCCAATAAAAGGCTCATTTTTCTTTGCAGGCACATGCAGAACAATGAATGTGCTGCACTGGTGTGTTATAAGAAATTCTATATCAGGACTTCAGCAAGTGGCATAAAGTATGAAGACTGAAGAATTAATGAGAGAGAACATTAGCATTGAAAAGGTGATGATTCTCATACTGTTTGAAATATACCAATCACAATATGTTGAAGGTAATATATTAGTAAGCAAATAATTTTCTGGTGTGAGATGAAAGCAATGCAATTTGCATATGGCAAGAACATCAAATGCAGATATTTGTATAGAAAAGATGTAGGCCTAATGACATATCAATGCAAATAAAGTTAAAAAATATCACATTCTAAAATTATACTGAATATACCTAAAGATCATTTAGAAAATACCAAAATGATATATCTAAAGAGTATCAGGCAAACAAATATTAAAGAAAATGTAATTTACATTATCTTTAAAATTAAAAGCAAACAACCATAAGACATTTTCTATTGCTGGTGTTTGTCTAAATGTTGAAAAGTAAGCACAGAAGTAATGGTGACACAGAGAATAGATAGGCCAATGATATGAAGATTAAATTGATGATGGTTCAAATACTGACCTTAAGAAAGAGAAAAAGAAAGAAACACAGAGGAAACACATTCTAGCAAAAAAAACAAAAACAACAACAACAACAAACCCACAAAATTCACCATAAGAATGTGACTACTTCCTTTCAGCAAAGGATAACACAACAGAATACAACATAATTATGAAGGATGTGAGATTATGATTTCCACACTGACATCAGATGTGATATGGTTACTGTGGTAGGCATGAGGAGAAGGAGAAGGAGGAGGAGGAGAAGAAGAAGAAGAAGAAGAAAAACAGTCATAGTTAACCCATTCACGCCGGTTGACGTGATAGCACGTATTGTGGTTTTCGCGTCAGACGCCCTGGACGTGCTATGAGGGGAAGCCGCGCGCTTGGGTAGAGCAAGCGGGCAACCCAGGCTCGCGGCTTGTGCGCCCGAGAATCTCGAGGCGTTAGGCTAATGCGTTCGAGAACCCCGGTATTGCGACCGCGCAAAGCCGGAAAGGCCCCGGCGTGAGTGGGTTAAATACTTTATTGCTGGTATGTAAATCTTGATTATATAAGAAGATTGGTTTGGTCCAAGTTGTATGGTAGTATAGAGAGGGAAGAGTTCTCCCCCCAAGAGGGTACATGCTCTGTTGTGACCTTGTACTCTTGGAGGAAGGTCAAGGAATACCTTCAAAATATGTCAGTCCTTGGAGTTCATAACAAAAGTCACCAGACCCACCAAAGTTCTGTATCGAAATTACTAAGAAGAAACGTCACGCCTCGACCGAAAAGAAAGACTGGTATCCTGCTTACAGAAAGAAAGAATGAGAGAAAAAATGATGAAGCATCCTGCCAACTGCTTACCTTGCTCTTTCACTCTGCTCTGTCCGGTGTACATTACTTAATGCTCCGAGGCAGAATCGGTTTCCACCTGAGGGGTCAACATAGCCGTCCACAGTCACAGTCTTACAGCTTGAAGGGACTTTGAAAGTTTCACCCACCTGAAATAGAAAAGAGAAGTTATGATTTGTAATAAACCTCCTAAATACCGAATTGCAGGAAAAGATATAGAAATTCACATATATGTCCTTAGCATATATTGTGTATGTATGCAATGTATATAAGATGCCTTCAGAGAGAAAGGGCAGAACAGACTATTTCTAAAAATGCTGGGTAACTTGGTCAAGTTTTGAAACTTTAAATATCTTCTTTGAAACATTTTGATACTTTTAGTGTCCTTTTGGAAACTTTAAAACATGGTAACTGCTGTGGTGTTTTGTGATATGACAATAACCAGTTCAATATGACTGGTGCTATGAAATTTTCCTAGCTTTCCTTGAAAATTTTCTCATCCTTATACAAAATAGTATCAATATCTTTTCTAGACTTCATTTACTTGGGAGAAGAAGTATGCTGAAAGGTTCAAAGCTATGTTGGTTTACGACAAACATTGAACATTTGTATTTGGTCACTGCAACTATATTAATTAAGCACTTATTTGGTGCTTCATCTTGGCTTTGGCAAGAAAATTTTCATACTCTTTTCTGGAAAAAAAAGCAAATGTGATATACTAATTCATCCATATGCCTGAATACAAATTACTTAGAAAGAAAGGATGAAGGGAAATTTAATCATCACTAGACCTGTATCCTTCTCTATTGATTAGAAAATGAAGAATAATGAAAAGAGCTTCCACAGTCTCACCTGCGTGTCGAGTTCAAAGTACGCAATGGAACACCAAAAATCAGGTTCAGGTTGTGCAGAGAGTGGATGCATCTGTATGTCCTGTAGCATCTGTTGCTGGTCCCCTGAGGATACCAACAGAGCAAGTCACTCAATATGATAAGCTGATAACTCGTGTATGAGGTTCCAGTGAGAGTGAATATTTCAATGGTAGTAGCAAGAGGAGGGTCAAGTTAGTGCTATCCTGTTCTATGAAGACATGTCCACTAATTGTTTTCTTTTTCTATTGAGGAAAATATTAGTTCTGCAATAAGATATCTACTTTAATTTCAGTTTCAAATGAATATTGTATGATACTAAAAATAAAATGTAAAAAACTCTAATATTTTACTTTCTTGATGAGCAACTAATATTTTGGCTATTCATAAAGAGGCAGAACTACTTGCTTTGTTTTTCGTTTTTAACAGACTAAAAGAATATTACAGTAATACACAGCACAGCAATCATGAAATCACTCCAGAGAGACTGCCTTGAAACTTCCTACACCTAAAAAGACATCTTCACCCCTGCCAGTACTTACAGTAGTTATGATTTTGTCGATCATTGACCATGCTGGGGGTATAAGACAGCGTGTTTTGCCCACTCCAATTGGGCTGCGAGGACATTGAGTGAGGTGTGACAGAATGCTGTGGCACTTGCTGAGGTGATGCAGCCGATTGGCCAAACTGAGTGGGTAAGGTACCTGTCCCACTACCCAATACGCCAAACCCATTCTGCTGCTGCGTCTGTGGCGGTTGTGGTTGTAGTTGCTGCTGCTGGTCTAATGGTTGCGGCTGCTGTAGTGGTTGCTGAGGTTGCTGTGGCTGCTGTTGTGGCTGAGATGGTTGTTGAAGATGTGGAGACAACTGACTCAGTGATGCTGTAATTATGATAATATGTAAGTACATCTGTCATTCTTTTGAGAGAGGAAAGCCTACACACACACATTCACATTATTAAAAAAAGTATTTCTTATTGTACAACATTAGAACAAAATCTGAAAATACATACAACTAATTCGGACTGAAAACCAAACAAACTCACTTTGGACTGTGTCAGGGAAGAATTGTTGTGACCCAGGGGTTGAGGGTGTGGGGGACTGAAGTCCTTGTGACATGTGACTTGAGGTGCTACCTGTAAGATATGCCACGAATCATAACAAAAAATCTTCAAATCTGAATCATTTTTAACCTATCTTCATGTAACACTAAATCTACTGGGATAACATATGAACTCAGGTATTCAGATGAACACATCCAATAATCAGCAAAAAAGCATACTGTAATCACCACCAAAGACAAACCTGTAGGTGACAGTAGGGAAAATGACTGTTGTGGATGATGTGGGATGGTTTGTTGCGGTGCGCTGACTACTGTCTGATGAAGGCCACCACCCTGAAAGATTGAAGCTTTTGCTGTAAATCACTTATTTTTTTTAGTATGCTGAAGAAAAAAATGCATTTGTAATTTTGTTTCTCCTGATACATTTCCAAAGAATTACTAAGATTGCACCAAAACATACTTTCCCCACTTACATCATATGTAAATATATATAGTAGCTTAATGCTAAAACTACTTAGAGTATCTGAATATGTTGCTGCTCTGCCTTATTATATACTATATCAATACCCGTTTCATTCAATAAGTTTTCAAATGTATATAATAAATTTAACATTTGAATGTAATAATTTAAAGTACACTGTGAAATACAGTGTTTATATATACATGTACTCCTTATATGTAGCTATGATGATTTTGATAAAGTTAGGCAGACTTGGACCTCAAACAATCAAAGTATGGCCTTTGGGAAATACTGACTTTAAAACTACTGGCATAGTGTAATCCCTAAAGCATAAAATGAACGTTCTAATTTCAAACCGAATATCTGATACATAATCTTAATTTTCCTGAAAAGGTAAAGAAGAATGTATCCAAACATTTTCAAATTAATAAATATTCCTTCTAACACATTTATAAATACTAGGTGTGAAAATAAGAAAGAATGGGGCTACTCCATATCTCGAACGCTAGAACTCATCTGGTTGGAACATCCTTCATGGTTTTACTTTCACATACAGTTTAGATTCTGGGACTGACGATGCTGAAATTCACAGCACAGTAACCTTACATGCTTACTATGGAAAACAGCTGGAACATCTTTATTATATGATTAATCTAACTACAAATCTCACGACTGTCAATTATCTTTATGATACCAAAAGACATTAGAACATGTAAAAGATGGGAGTTAAATCTGGAATAGCAATAAGATCAGGAAGAGGAGAAGGAGTAGGAAGATCATGAAAAGGAAAAATGGAAAGAGAATTTAGCCTATATGTACTACAAGGACTTAAAACCAAACTACAAAATTTTGATAAAACTTTCTCCATACAAGCAACATACTGTATTCATAAATATACAAAATATACATTCTAAAAAATCACATCAGGCATTTCTATACCTATTTCTTTAAAAAAAAGGAGGCATATCATTACATTCCTCATTTAAAGGAAAAGAAAAAATAATCATTAAAACATATTTTACGGAGCTACAAAGGACACACAGACTTCAGGCTCAAAAAGACACCATCTCTCCCACCTGTGAGGATGTGGGGCTACCCTGCTGTCCAGCCGGCTGACAAGTAACAGACGTTTTTTTTATACCAGTGTATATGTCAGCATGACATGTTTTTTGTGTAAGTGTGTAAGTGGTTATAACATTATTTCATGTTACATCATGGTTATATTAACCCTAATCAAAACATTCTTATAAGTATAAGTTGGGCTTGAAACAGTATACACCTTTCATGAAATATATACGTATCGCATAAAAATTACTTCAAGACTGAGCAAATTATTCAAGTAATATATAGATATAAAGGTGAGACACTTTCACCTCAAACAACATGCAAGGGCAACGAATCACAGATCATAGGTTGATAATCAGCGTAGTTTGCAAAATAACTTTTAAAATTAACATATTTTACAAAGCAAGATGATATGAATTGCCACAAAGAATATAAACTAATTTCCCCAGTGTCTAAATATTTGCATGCATCCCAGAAACAATTAAAATAACATTAAATATTGACCCTTTGCTATTCATCCTCCAATAAGAACTAAAACTTTAAATGAAGAAAAAACAAGAAAACAAAGGAAAAAAGGCCCAGAAAGAAAACCAGGAAACAAAGAGAAAATAGAAAAAAGAAAAACAGTGTCGATAAAAAAAACACTCGTAAACACTCACCTGTGACGCTGGGGGCCCTTGCTGAGGTCCTGTGGGTTGGTGTGTTATGGTGGACATGCCTGAGGGCCCAGGAGTCACAGACGACTCCCCGACGTTTCCTGAGCCACCGCTGACTTCACAGTCCATGCGGATGCCGTACTCATCCTTCACGATCTGCCCTGACGAGGTGCCCTGGAGACTCAGGCCGGTCAAGTCTGCTTTGGGACACGAGATAGAGTTTACGTCTGGCAGTCAGTGGGGTTGGTGGGTAATTTAGGCTGGGCCCAACTAGAGCTAAATGGTTATGCCATTCATGCCATGCAGACTGTACTTAATCCCTAAATGTATCTATTAATGGGGGAGATGGGGGGGGGGGGGGTTATGGGAAAATGGCATTAGGAATGATGGATCATCTTTTAGATATTACACTTGATTAAGTTATCTTTATCATCTATCATCTATGGTGAAAAAAAATAAGAATAAAAGTAATATGCAAATAATTAGTAAGTATCATGCATCACAATAGATCAATTTTATGAGATTAACTTCAGAGTTTTGGTTTCATGAAAACTAATGTAGTTGAAACAATAAAAAATAAATTTATAAGTCTAAGTAAATAAGTATTTAATTTATTTGGTTTTAAAATTATTACTAAAAAAAAGAAAGAAGGAAAGTAACTGAAACACTGACTTATTCTCTTTACAAAATATAAAAGCATCAAGCTGACTACCTACAGCCCACAAATGATAGAAAATTTCAGAACTTCGAATTTACAATGGACAAGGATTTTTTTTCCTGTTTTCATCCAGTGCGTACACATACTTGAGAACACCAATTGCCTTATTTTGTCCTTTATGGGTTATGTACAGTGCACATAAACACACAAAAACAATTATATACAGTCCATATGAACTTCGTACCCTGAATTTCTACTTTGAATAACAAATGACCAAACATGAAATCAAAATGTGATGGAATTCTTCCTTAGTAACACTTTGTTTTCATGTATACATATATCTAACCTCGTAACACCTGCTCAAATGCTGGACATGTTAATACAGTGTGCTCATTGGTCATTGATTGGTGACATGGAAAAAAAGGAAATGCTTGGTGAAGTCTCTATCTGATATCCAGCAATAAACATTTTTTGAAGACATTTCCATTTTGAAAAATCATGTAAAATAACAACAGAGACAAAGAATGGGTTAACCAGGGAACTTTCAATGTCAGATAACAAGGCCTTCCTTTGTAGTCTTTTCTTCACATAATTATCATATTACTTAACCATATACACATTCTATTTTCCTTTTATTTAATCATAGCAAATGTAACATCATACTAACCATCCAATTATTCTAATTTACTTTTTAAATCTACAAGTCTAAATAAAGAAAGGTTACAACATTTATTCATTGTGTGTGGTGTTCAGTCTATCATGCTACTAACAGGTGAGAGTGAATACAACAAGCAACTGGAACTACAAAAGCCAAATGTAGAAGATAAAGCTATATTACTCTTAGAAAATATTAATATCACTATATGAAATACATGTTTACATATCTATCTATAAATTTAGATAGGGTAGATAGATAGGATAGATAGATAGAAAGAGAGACAGACACATACAAATAAATATATACACACAGATATATAGATATAGCCATCAATGCACGCATGCACACAAAATATAAAAATAAAACAAACAAACTAACAGTAACTTACCAATGCCTGGTGAAACGACCCTCTCATAGTGGTATGGGTTCACACACACTGAGTCGCACTTGAGGTCAAAAGCGAACTGACAGTACTTCACGTGCTTCAGCTCATTTTTATGCAGGTCTGGCCACCGCCAGATGCGAGCATATATGACGTGTGGGAACCCCTTGCGACCAGCGACCTGTTTCAGACAGGGAGAAAAAGAGAGAATGAGTATGAGAATGAGAGAAAGAGAGAGGAAGAGAGAGAGAGAGGGAAAGAGAGAGAGAGAGAGAGAGAGAGAGAGAGAGAGAGAGAGAGAGAGAGAGAGAGAGAGAGAGAGAGAGAGAGAGAGAGAGAGAGAGAGAAAGAGGGAAAGAGAGAGAGAGAGAGAGAGAGAGAGAGAGAGAGAGAGAGAGAGAGAGAGAGAGAGAGAGAGAGAGAGAGAGAGAGAGAGAGAGAGAGAGAGAGAGAGAGAGAGAGAGAGAGAGAGAGAGAGAGAGAGAGAGAGAGAGAGAGAGAGAGGGAAAGAGAGAGAGAGAGGGAAAGAGAGAGAGAGAGGGAAAGAGAGAGAGAGAGAGAGAGAGAGAGAGAGAGAGAGAGAGAGAGAGAGAGAGAGAGAGAGAGAGAGAGAGAGAGAGAGAGAGAGAGAGAGAGAGAGAGAGAGAGAGAGAGAGAGAGAGAGAGAGAGAGAGAGAGGGAAAGAGAGAGAGAGAGAGAGAGAGAGAGAGAGAGAGAGAGAGAGAGAGAGAGAGAGAGAGAGAGAGAGAGAGAGAGAGAGAGAGAGAGAGAGAGAGA
>BOPN01001469.1:162500-167500 GCA_017312705.2 Penaeus japonicus
TGACGTGTTTTTAAGTCATACATAATGCAGGAGCTCTGGCCTGTCGACGGGCGTCATGATGTTTGGGGATTTTGGATCACTATGTTATTTTGTGCTATGAGTAAGAGTGAGTGATGATGACAATTGCAGTCATAATCATTATAACTGCCATAATATTAAGCAAAATGGGTTTCACCTAACATCCAAAAACTATATGGCACCACCACCTTCTAGCACCAGCAGGAAAGAGAGCTTTGAATGGCACTCATCTAAGGTCTCTAGCAAGCACTATCTTTAGAGAGCAATGGCAGATAGCAAGTTGCCTATCACTTGCTCTAAAGTACAGCAGATGAAGGATATACAGGCAGAAAGAGAGGAGGAAGGTGACTCAAACCATGCCCAATGTCTACAATGTGTCCCTGTGCCAGAAAGCACTCACAGTCATGAGCACAAGTTTCCTTCCTCTTCACTACCTCTTCATGTTATCTTTATTGTGGATGGTTATATGTTTTGTATTCTTTCATGATAGTACACAAATCAGAAAAAATAAAGTTACTTTTTGTCCTCCCCTGAAGCAGCAATACTTCTATCACACTGAGTATAAAGAAAAAAATGAGCTGATATAAACCCTCAACTGCAATTTTAGTCAAAAGCAGAATTGATAGAGCCTGTGACATGACAGATATTAGTCTCTAAATACAGTGTGTATGGGGAAAGAAAGAAAGAAAGAAAGAAAGAAAGAAAGAAAAAATACAATAAATAAATAAATAAATAAAATAAATATAAATAAAAAAATGGCTCCAGCTCTACAATGAGTGACTAAAAGGGAGTGGGAAAAGTCAAGGTATGTTGCTGAAGCTGCCTCGCTCAGAAATAAAACCCATCCTGGCGCCTGGGTAAGTAAATCTATCCCCCGTCGGCAATGGGTTAACAAATGTAATGACACTTCAGCTTTAGGGGATAATATATGTATGAAGCGAGAAAGAATATTCATGCAGAGGTTGGATGTTACTCCCATAAGTCAAATATAATGATATGTTTCACTTTCATCTTACTGATGGTTGTGAAAAATATGGTAAAAAAATATATATAAATAAATAATAATAATAATAATATTTAAAAAAAAAAAAAAATAATAATAATAAATAACACCTCAAACCAAGCTACCAATATTTGCATCTTCAAAAATCAATGGTGGAATTTCTATATACTATACATACATACAAATTTTCAGGCCAATGTTTAGAACTGAGAACATTTACAATATTTATACTGGATTTGGATGATATTACCATTTTATTTTTCTATCAAAACAAATTCTATCACATCTTTCCTAACCCTGCATTTTCTCAATAAAAATGCTAACACAAACAAACACTTCCTTTGTATTACACTCCACAAACTGACATACATTTCTCCTTGAATATGTAGATAGATTAAAAAAAAAAAAAAAAAAAGGGTCACAATTAGTAGAAAAAACAGATTTTTACTTAAATACTTAGTATGAACAGAAATTTTTCAAACATGTTTTGCTGGTTTCAAAATATGACATTCCTGAACCATGATTCAGATTCACATGTGGCACTTTGTTATACCTTGAAAGCAAAACATCACGACTTCTCTTAATTCAATTCATATCACAAGCTTCTTAATAATAAAACGATTCAGCAATAATGATCAAATAAAAAAAATTGTATTTACTTTAACTATGCTTCAAATATCACGTCTCTGATCTTTATTAACTGAACACTATTATGGGACATCTTAATAATACTAAGAATGTCTACTCATATATTTCACTAAAATATCAAAAGATGCATACGCTGAAAAATAGCTCCACAGATAAACTAATAAAACATGAATCAAAATCAATATTGTCAATAATGTAAATCTAAATAATATGCATACATGTCCACACACACACATACACACAAATGGACAAACAGACACACATGCGTGGACAGACAGACAGACTAACACACATACAACAGACATACACACTTACATGGGCATATAGATAGACACACACACACACACACACGCGCCCGCACGCAGATGCACACACACACACGCGCACACACACACACGAGGACACATAGACAGACAGACAGACAGATGTACATGAACAGTTTTGTACACAAATGAAAGTTTATTTTCAAGTAAATAAACACAGGAATAAGAAACAAGTAGGAAATTTGTCAATATAAATCAGCTTGATTGGGACAATCATGTGTAGAATTTGTTGACATTCCTGGTGATTTAGCGTTAAATAAAGAACCAGTCAAAGCTCTAATCCTGCCAGAGCTTATGTGGCAGCGGTTTCTTGGCCTTTGCTTGAACGCCAAAGGTGTGACAGCCATAGTGATTGATTGATAAATCTATACCTAACAAAAAGCCATTGTTCACAATTAGAGATACTCATGGCACAAGAACGTTTTAGAATTCATCAAGCTATCTATTACATGAACTGTATTAACTTGTTCTACATATTTGTCTGATACAAATTTTACCAAAACATTTTTACCACATACATATTACCTGCGTTGCACTCTTAACCCTCACACAGCGGGCATATTCACAGGGGTCGGATCACTTTCGTAGTTTGTTTTTTTTGCTTTCGTTGAAATTACAAGCAATTTGTTCCTTCGAGTCATGATGATCTATCAAACCAAATGATAATTACTGTCACTTTGCTAATATATGTATAGAATCATATTTTAATTTGCTAAGTCTACAATATAATAGAAAACAGACGTCTTACTATGCCCAGCCCACGGTAAACATTTAAAGATGTGGCCCATGATGGAAGGTATAATTGCGATCAATTTCACCATGATTATCATTTCCTTTTACTATTTCCTATTGTTCACTGTGCTTTATATATGTCTCTTGACTTTAAGAATAATGCCTCACGTAATTATAACTTATAACGTTTATTTCCAATCTTTCCAATTTCTGTCTGTCTGTCTGTCTCAAAATCTTGTTAAGCCAAAAACTAAATGTATAGAAGTTATAAAACAAAAGAAGAAAGGACACTTTCCAAAAACATTCTTTTCTTCAATCTACCATAAAAGTTTACTTGGTTTACTTGCCTCTAATCAGGCAAAATATTTGATTAATCATTCAAGTCTATTCTTTTCAATTTACGACTGGTAAATCATAATTCCTATCAGTAATTCTCTACTCCCTTCTTCCTCAGTATCTATCCCTTTACCTACAGTTAATAGAGAGTACAAATTTAGACTAAATTAAAAATGCTAAAGCTAATATACTAATTGATGTTTTCCAACAAATGAGTTTGGTGGAATAATTTCCTGGCAACTTAACAAAAGAAATAAAATGTCTGTAACAATTGATTAAAACTAATTAATTCCATATCTATTGCATTCCAAACAATCAATAAGCTTCCGAGTAAGACAATGTATAAAATATTAGCTATATGTAACTATTGAATAAAATATTAATGTGCAATGATCTTTGACACGCGAAAACTATGAAACTTGAAAATCATCACGAAATATATACCTACCACACCTAAATCAATAAAGAAACGAAACTTATATAATTACAATTATACACGCACACAGTAAAACACGAGCATAACACAAAATTGACATATCAACGAATTCTGAGGAATTTATAATGTATGACACTGATCACAAAATATTCATTGAACTTGTAAAATAAATAAATGTTAAAATGCTACCACAGACAGTAGACCTCCTGGTACTTTGGCAAAGACCAAGAAACCTCAACCACGTATTTTCTGGCAAGACAGAGCTCATTCACCTCTTATTATGGAGGCCATGGCAGTCACTTGACATAGCAGTACTACTGTATTTGACATTGATTAATGTTGAGTACAACACAGCTAACATAATTCAAAAAAGAAAAAAGTCCATTTGGAAAGCTTTTCCATTCGTCAAAACATGCCCTACCTTTCTTCAACAAGATCATGACCATCATGTGGATGGTTTATGGACCTTAATCAACATTACGAAAAAAGGAAACCGTCCAAGCTTTATCTTGCCAGAAATTAACTGGTTCGTTTGTCAGTCTTTGCTGAAGTGCCACAGGCGCAAATACTGCGGAGAACTAGACTGTATCTATCTCTACATTTAATTACATAACAACTATTAGTAATGTCATACAAGAAAAAGGTATCAAAATTAATCAATCTATCAATCACATGTACTGTTTACCTTATGCGGTGTAAGTCCGAACATGTAATTTTACTGGAAGAACCATTTGACGTTACGTAAAAAAATAATAATAATAATAAATAGGAATAAAAAGCAATCTCACTCCACCAAATCCTACAAAAAAATAATAATACAATCGCGATAATAATACAAATCACAAACAAAAATAATAAAATAATTCAAACCCACACATTTCCCGAGCACCAAAACAAAAGTGCAAAAAAAAAGAAAAAAAAAAGAAAAACACTCTTTAAAAAATCAATAATAAGGATAAGACCAAGTATATTATAAGCAAAGATCCTCGTAAGTCCAAGAGAAGGCAAAGTTCCTCACCATTACCTCAGAATTCAAGAACCGAATTAATAAATCACCGTCAAGCCTAAAGTACTTGATAATGAGGACAAGCTGAATGATAAAACCTTATCCCTCGACAACTATGAAGGACGACCAGGTTCCTCACCTTGGCCACGTGATTCGAAAGATAAATTACGAGGAATAAGGCCGAGGCGAATGCAACGGCCTCGTGTCCCAAGCTCCTCGAGAGCCGTGCAAAGAGACGACGTTCCTCAAAAACAATATTCAGAAAAAAATCACGACAACAAAAGTACTTCCCCCAAAAAACCTACAACCAGAACAAGAATAAATAATCCTAGCAACCTCGCAAGATCCTTAGAATCCTCTGCCAAGATGAGGTTCCTAAGCTTATCCTCAGACCTAAAATAAGAAAAGAAAAAAAGGGCAACTCAAAAACTAATAGGACTAAAAAAACCCTTGAAGAGAAGGGGGACAACCAGAACCAAAGGGCTTCCTCCTCAGTCC
>BOPN01001469.1:190000-192500 GCA_017312705.2 Penaeus japonicus
AAGGGTCGATAGTCATCCAACAGCCGAGGATAATTCTTGTTATTCAGCGACATTAAGATACTCTGGCTATCTACGAAATCATAAATATCCTTACTTTTTTTCCAGAGACTTTCTGCAAACCTTCATGAATATCATTCACCTTTGCAACCGTGAATGGAAAACCATCACCAAGCCTTTTGATTCTCTTCCATGTACTGCCATGGCCCTTCAAGACCAGGGCCATGGCAGTACATAAGAATGATCTTCTCTCTGAAAGGCTGCTAATTTGCTCGAAAAAATCCCTAGTGTTCTATGTTGTTTAATACAATATTAAAGAATGTAGTATTAAGGGAATGCCCAAGATCAAGTCCCTTTCATGAGCCGGACAACCCTGAAACCACACTCTGACCCTTCGATCCGCTATCCTGGTCAATAACTTCCCCTTCACACTCTTGCTCACCAGATCTAAAATTACATCCTTATTAGTTCTGCCACACGCTCCTTTATGGCCGATAAAAGTGCGTCACATGCCATCAGCTTTACTTAGGCCCTTAGGCACTCTATTACACGAGCCGAGCTTTTGCCCTTCATAAATCCAGAAATATTTGTTGAAAAAGCGTTATATATCTTAAGCATTAGCCTATATAGAATGACTCTTTCCATCATTTTACATAAATGAGAATATTTTTTAATTGGGTAGAAAATCACCCTTCCCTTTTTTTAATTGTTATCATGATTACTGTCACCCATTTTATCGGTAATCCTTCCATTTCAAATGGCATTTCAAAGAGGCCAAGAATGGAGCTCTACTTGAGTCCTATGAGGGGAGCGGTGGATTTCCCTGCCTATACTGGCAAAAGACTAAATCTCTTCTCTATACATGCTCTTCTAGCCATTTTTGGCACGATCGTCCTGGCTTGGGGCAGTAGGCTATCTTTTCTACTAATTCTCTAACCCTTCCAGCTGGGTTGGGATCAGCAGTAACCCTTTATCTGTTTCTTCTCGCCTTGTCAACCTCATCCCACACTGTACCTAAAGATTCAGTTCTCTCTATCCTTCTCAGGAATTGAATCCGACCGTTGTTCCGAAGCTTCTCTCGTAAGTCGCTCACGTACTCAGCTGTTGTAATCATAATAGCTTCCCGGTTTTCAGTTCCATCGTTATGAGAACTCTTTAGTATAGTAGCCCACTTTTTTCAGTGTGATTATTGTCATGTTTAATAGTGCTATCATCATTTTTATCATTTATCTTTTCGTTACCACCTAGAAATCTCCTTAAGGAAATTCAAGTGTTTATAAACATTGAACGTTGGTCGGATATGTGAAATGGTATATCTTTCACCACAAGCAAAAAATCATTTAATTTAATAATGTATTCTGATACAAAATTAACTTCGTAATTTAGGTCTGACACACGATTCAACTTTAAATTCACTCGTGTTAAATATTAGTGCATTGCCTAGCTTTTCTCCCTCTGCATGCGTCGCCTCTTTGATACCCAAGATCATAACATTATCTAATGACCTTTTCAAATTAAGACCGTTTGTGTTCCTCCTGCCATTCGTGCCTAAAAGTTCATCTTACAAGTGACATTTTCCTTAAATAGAATGTCTGGCAAATTCCTCCACCGCGAAACCATTAGCATGTTCAAAAGTATTTCCTTCGCATATACACCAACTTTCTCCAAAAAAAAAAAAACATCAACTTTACACAGAGGATTCCGGTCCCATTAACTTTCCCTATAAAAAAGCAAAGCATCAGGCATTGCATTTTTAACAAATGTAAATAACTCTCGTGTTATTACCCTGATCTGCCTGAAGGTGAAACGCGCTCTGCAACCACTCATAAATGGCGACATTTTGATGACTCTTGTTTAATGAAATGCCAATACTTCAAAGAATATAATAGGACTAGACACTATTCACTTCCAGTTGCAAGCTATTTGCATTCCACAGTGATAAAGAAAAATTATAGAACCCCGTCATGGCCAATTACAAATTGCCAGAACAGAGCTCCAATTAATTTACAAGTATCAGTCTTTCATCAAAGGTAAAGTTTAGACTCTTCAGTTTGTTTAATACGTCCTCTAAGTTCGTAGGCAGTGATGGCCCTGCAACTTCTTACACTGGGCTGGTGTTTCGCCTGCCTCTAGTATCGTTCCTCTAGTGCCACTTCCTTCATCCAGGCCACTTTCCGTAGGCCACCCATCTCGGCTCTAACAGGACATTCCTTGTGTCCTCACACTTCACACATGTCAGGCAGGACCTCATCCAGCTTGTTTTGGTTCATCTCCAGTTGAAGCAACATGCCATCAGTCTTTAACGCTTGGTGACGCACATCTTCCTCAAGCTTCTTGATCAACTTCTCTGTGTTGTCCCCATGTGGTGGGTGAGGTATTATTCCCTCCTACATGATGGGGCATGTCTGCTGAGAAGCCCTTACCTCTTCGCATCTCTCCCTTGCGTTCTCTGCTGGGGATGCAGTAGCCAGGCATCTCCCCACCAATCTTGCTCCCCGCTACA
>BOPN01001469.1:210000-250000 GCA_017312705.2 Penaeus japonicus
GCGTTGTCCTCTTTTTTTTTCTCTCTTTTTTTTCTCTTTTTTTTTTCTTTTGTTTTCGGTGATTTGACACTCAGGGCCATTTTATAACACGTGCTTATAATGAATATAATAATGATGTGTGTGTTTTGGGTTATGGTCTTATCTACGAGCGATAACCCCACTTTCTTCAGAATAAACAGTCAAATAGCCCCCCCACCAATGCCTTTGTGATGCTTTGAAATAGAGAGTATATACTTTTTTTTATTATTTTTATTTATTTATTTTTTTTCATAAGGGGGGATCGGGAGTCTTGTTACATGACCCTGCCCCCGCCCCCCCCTGCCCCTCAACCCTCTTCAATCTCCATTTTGAAAGAAAGAGATTTTATAAAAGACTGGGTATTTGATGTTTCTCTTTGCTATGAAAATTAATGAGAAAAAAAAAAAATTGAGTTATTTAGAATGGAGTCTCATGGTTCTCTCCCTCCTTCTCTGTCCTATCACCCCCTCCCCCCCTAAGTAAAAAGGCCTTACTGTATATTCATCACACACTCAGCAAAGGTGGAACTATTGGGTGTGTCGAGGCTAAAGGCTCTGGAGTTAAGCTCCATTTGACAGACATTCCCTTCGTGTCTTTTTTTCTTTCCAAAGTGGGGAATATCTGGAACACAAACCTTTTCATGGATTGATCTCATTACTGGTGTAGTATGCCCGATACTCCTCCTTCCTATATCCCCTTCACATATCCCCTTTACCCATGCATAATCCCCTTCCTTTTCTCTCTTTCCACATCTTCCAGATATGAACTGACAGATGACAGATTGATACGCCCACTTGCACTCTTACTCACACTCACACTCACACTCACACTCACACTCGCACTCACGCTCACTCTCATACTCACACTCATCCTCATCTTCATCCTCATATTCACACAGACTCATACTAATACTCACACTCACATGCATATGCACAGGCACATGCAAGCATACACAGATACACACACACATGGATATTAAAACACACACACACATATAGATATGCACACACAGACATATGAAGATGCACACACACAGACACTTGGATACTCACACACACACATATGGATACTCACACATGCATACACATGGATATGCACACACAGACACACGAATACTCACACAACCACACACATGAACATACACATGGATACGCACACATGCTTACACACAGATATGCGCATACACTCTCTCTCTCTCTCTCTCTCTCTCTCCCTCTCCCTCTCCCTCTCCCTCTCCCTCTCCCTCTCCCTCCCCCTCCCCCTCCCCTCTCCTCCCCTCCCCTCCCCTCCCCTCCCCTCCCCTCCTTCCTTCTTCCCTTCTTCCCTCTCCCATATTTACTCATTTACTCTCTTCCTGTATGACTGTATCACTTAGCTACTCACTAACCTAATTACTCACTCTGCAAATGAATATTTTTGCCTAAAGCTTTTGCCTTCCTATCTGCTTTTCCTCTACCCTCCTTTCCTCCCTCCCTTCTCTCCTTCCTTCATTCATTCATTCCCCCCTTTCTTCCTTCCTTCCCTCCCTCCTTCCCTCCCTCCTTCCCTCCCTCCGTCCCTCCTTCCCTCCCTCCCTATCTCCGACATTCCTCCCCACTCCCTTCCTCTTCCTTCCGTCCCTTCCTCCTTCCCTCCCTCCTTACCTCCGACGTTTCTCCACTCTCCCTTCCTCTTCCCTCCATCCCTTCCTCCTTCCCATTATCACTACACACAACATCCTTTGTAGAAATGTTGTTGGTGATTAATTATCTTGAGAGTGTCTGTTGTTGAAAACCAGCCACCATGTTTACCTATACAAGGCCTTGCTGCTACTTCATATAGCCAGCTTTCACAAATAATAATATCAACTTAAACTATTTCTCTCAGACTATATTGCCCTTAACTTTTCCTCCCCTATATCATGCCCGACTGGTGTTAAGCTATTGTAAAAAAAAAGAGCAAAAAAAAGCGTAATTAGTGTGAAAATGGTGGCAAGATTTCATACACATTTGTAGATATTTGAACATAGAGAGGAACGTTTAATAACCAACAGTAAACTTTTAGTAAGAAAGACATGACATCCTAAGAAAGCGTTTCTTACAGATGATGGTCAAGTCCTTTTCCGTTTGCCAACCATGGATTCATGTTATTCTCTCATTGTTATTTTGTGATTTTTTTTCTTCTTCAATTTGAATAGCTTGACTTAATGAATTACTGGGTTAGAGAGGCTGAAGGTATTATTTACTTTTAACAATTATGTGTAAACTTTTGGCCATTTTTTAATAGCTGAAGTACTGAGAAGAGAGCCAAGTAGGATGTGGGTGGTTCTTCCTGTTAAATGATAATTTTTGTAAGTGAGATGAAGTGGCAAATACACTTCCCTACTTTACAATGTGACCTTAAGATTGTGATCTGAAAGAACTCCCAGAGTTAAATGGGGGAGAAGACTTTGTGTTACACACCTACAAATCATCCCACAGTTCCCCCTGCTTGGCTAATGATAAAGGAGATGAATCTTCTGCAGCTTTTTCTTGGAGGTGTTAATGATTAATTCAGCTTGTGTGGGTTGGTGAAATCAAAGGAAATACTGTATTGTGATTTACCATAGGATCTGACGACATTACTACAGGCCCTCGCTGAACTACTGTGTTACTTAGTAGCATATATTCCCTCCTGGAATGCTATTATTTATATCTTATTTCATAGATAAGTTTGTCAAGATGAGAATATTTATTATGTAAATGGAGCTGGTGTTTATCAAATTATTAGTGATTTATTCTACATTAAATGGAAAGTCAGAGGTTACAAATAACAAGGAAGAAAGTATACATGTTTTGTGCTATGTTTAACTTGGTTCTTACTCTCTTTTGAAGTTTAGTTTTTAGTAGAAGTCAGAAAGGATTATGTGAAATTTATAATCTCATTAATATAAACAGAATGTATGATGTGCACAGGAAGCCCTTTTATATAAGCTTATGATTCACAAAATAAAAAAAAAAGAAATGAAAAAAAAAGTAATATTAACAATAGGTATTTTTTTTCTCTGTTGCAAGAAGATGTCCGACTTCACTCTGGTCCCATGCAATTTAATTTCTTATCAAGTCTTCAGATATGTGATTACTGTTGAAGTAAAAAGGGAATGAATACCAAGAAGAATGATGGTGATATTATTGTATGATATTAGTTATGATATGATGGTGGTGATGATGATATTTATAACTCCTTTGCAACCCACAAAAGCATGGAATTGCGGTAAAGTTTAAGGTGCCATACTGCAAGCAGATTTTGCTGTTCTTTTTGTTTATTTTTTTTAGCTCCACAAGTACATTACTTCCCAGGGCAGCTTTCCAGTTGCTTCTGTTTCTGTCTTGCAAGGGTGCATTTTATTTCCCTCTTGACTCTCAAAAAAATGTGGTTGGAAAGGTGTTACAAACCGGAAATTGCAAGAATAAGTTGTTAGATATCATTTAGATAGGCTAATGTACACACACACACACACACACACGAAAAAAGGTCTTGTAAAGTAGTGATTTTAGCCAGTACATGAATTTAGTTTGCATCACATCGTATCTAACAATTCAGTCCGTGGAATTGGAAGTGTATTTGATTGAGGGTGTCTAGAAGATTGTGGAGTGTGAGATGTCTTCTTGTAACAAGATGTAAAATGAAGCTTGGTATTTAGGTGTTTTTTTGTTTTTTTTCCATTTTGTCATTCTTTGTGATCAAGTCCCTTGCTGTTTTACTCTATACGATTATTTTTTATTACTCATTTGTTGAGGAACATGATATAAAGCTTATGATTAAGTATGGTTCTTTTTCTTTCGCTCTTTTTCTCTCTTTTTATTTTTTGTGCTGTTGGCATGATGTTTTATTTATCCTGTGGTATTGCTTGTTATTATACAATCTGCATGGATCTTTCAAGTGATACTATTATCTTTTTCATGTGTTTTGATATTATTCCCTCCTCTTTTATATTCAATCTCTCTTTGGCTTTGCCATATATGTGGCATGATTTATTTATTTTTTTTTTTCCAGATATATATATATATATATTTTTTTTCCTTCTTGAGAAAAGTGAAATTGGTTATTGCTTGCATGACACTATCTTAGATCATTATCTAAAGGAAAAAGAAATTGAGCAAATTCACATTACTCTCCTTTCTTTCATTTTCTCTCTTTTATTCATGAATGGTATGATAATCAGTATATCAATGAAACTCAGTATATCAATGAAGTTTCTGGCAGTGGAATTTGACAGTTTGGGTTGTAACAGCAACACAAGCAAGAGGTAAAAAGAGTGGGAGAACATACACATTTTGGGAGAGAAAGAAAATAAGAAAGGCAAGCAACTCTTGAACTAATAGGGTTTTCAAAATGTGCACAAGTTAGAGTGTTACTTCGTTTGACAAAGAAATGAGGCTATGAAATCAAACCAATGTTGATAAAAAAAGAAGAGATAAACCAAAAAAAAAAGTGCCTTTAATTTTTAATTTTACTTAATTCCCTCGATCTGTCCTATGAGTTTTAGTTATTTATATATTGGTTAAAAAGCCAAAGTTTACCAAGTTCCTTAATTTAAGGTTTCATTTAATTGGTGTTGTGAGATAGGTGATATTAGTATCATATAGCTTTGAGAAGGTTGAATATAGTCTAATGCAAAGGATAACAGATAAAAGGAGAAAAGATGTCCTGAGACAATAAGTAGATTAAAGGAAACTGAATTTATAAAGATGTACTCAATTACGAATGAAAAAAACACAAAACTAATTCTCAGTGAAAGTAGCATGGTAATTACTTGTTTAATAACCACTGTATATATTTAGATTATATTTCAATATTTTTTTCTTTGTGATTGATTGTTCTATATATTGTTTTTGATATGGAGCTATACTTGTTTGATGATTCATGTTGAAATCTTATATTTTAATTCATTAGTACAAAGATTTCTATTCCCTAATGCTACTGGATGACTGTAGGTGACTTCCTTATAGCTTACATTTTCTTTACACATTGAAATACGTATTTGAGAATAGTTGTTTTAAAGCACACTATCAAATATCATAAATCTCTGCTGACTGGCTGTGTATACACCATCTCGATCCCTACATTGATATTGGAAACTGAGCATTGAGAATTCATTTATAATTCCACAAGAAATGTTCTTTGTACTCTCACCATCCAAAAAAAAGAAGCAGCAGCAAAATTTAAGGATTAATTGCAATAAGATGTAGTGCATAGAAAATGATAGAGCACAGAATGAATACAGACATATATGCTAATGATGTAACTACTACTTTTTGTTACTAATTTTTAAAGTTACGAAAGGAAAACATTACATGTCTGTAATACCTTAAGAGGTCCTTCTGATATGATCTGTACATTTGATTTTTTTTTCTTTGTTGTTTTGTTCTTTGCTCTGTTTGTGATATAAGATGGTATGTGTACATATGCATGGCTTTTTTGGCTCTTGCTGTGAGATGAAAGAGGTGGCTGCAAAATGGTGTATAAAGCCCAGTTCTTGCATGTTACAAACAAAGCCTGGTACTTTAAAATGATACCAGGACTGTACTTTATTTTATAGGTTTTAACTTATTGATTCATAATTGTTTATGTTAGGAATTTTAAATGCTTTCATGCTCATTGTCCAATATTCCTTTTTATTTTTGTCACCTGTATTTAATGCATGTATCATTGGCTTACCAGATTCTTCTCTATGGACCATCTAAACTTGCTCTCTCTCTCTCTTCCATTATTCCTTGCAAACCACTGAACTTGTCATCTCTTGAAGTTGCCAGAACATACATCATACCTATTCAGACTTGTTCATTTTATTTAAGAAGTTTATGTCACAACACATTTGCAAAGTTTATTTTAGCAGCAGTGGATACATCACTGTAGACCTTTCCAACAGTATACAGTAGAAATATTAAAAAAGAAAAAGAATCCAGAGACCTTATCAGTGTTGCCATCAAGACTGTTACTTTCCACTTTATCTCTTGTCTTTCTCATATTTTACTGACTATATGCCTAATGTTAAGACAACGTGCCTGTAGAGAAGTTGTATAAAGATACTGTTATAGGAACTTGTACACAAATGAACCAGGGCCACATTGTTGGTAATGCTAATAAAGATCAGATTTGCAGTATCATGTCTTTATTGATGCTTAGACTAGTCTCCTCCTTTAGAACGTGGGATATGGAGTGTTTCAGGGATATGGATTGTTCTGAAATAAGGTAATTTGCGAATGATGAAAGGTCTCTGTATGCAAGCCTTTTGATTATATATCCTCTCTATAGCCTGGCATAGCTGTTACTTGCTGTCTCAGTTGGCTTGTACAGAAGACTTGAATATGTTAACTAAATGCCAAAAGATGGGCAGCACTTTATAGTTATTGTTAGATTATATCATTTATAATCAAGTCCCGAAATGCATCCATGGATTTAGAAGGAAAAAATAAAAGAAAAACGATCCTTTTGCATACCTTTTATATTATTTCAAATATATTTTTCATATAACTAAAGTCTAAATAGATCATGAAATCTGAACTACTTTTAGTTTGATAAAAAATGTTGGATTATTGAAGTATCTATATATGAATACCATACTATGAGTGTGCCCTAATTCATAGCAAGATTGAAAGATATTGCATTCCTATTATTTTACTTTCGTTAGAACTAGATATTGAAAATGTGCAAATGTTTACTACTAAAAATCTACATTTTAAATTCAGTAACATGAAATGGTCTGGAAAGTAACCCTTACTAAAAATGCCATGATAAAGGCATCTACATCAATTAAAAGCTGTATATAGTCCAAAGATTAGAATGATATAATAGTCACATGCATGTAATATCAAAAAGGAATAAACAAATGTGACCAATGTATTAACCCAAGTGAAAATGTAGAATTTATGTAGGAAATAAATGACATTCATGAATCCAATTTAAAAACAAGTTCTAAATATTTTGGGTAAAAACTTAATAATTTTTTTCTTTATATAATTTATATAAATTATTGATTTCCCCTTTACTAACCAAACATACAAGGACTTTATGCAAGGACATTACAAACAAGAATAAGGTTAGTATGAAACATTTAAAAGTCACTTGTTGTCAATTGCAAAAGTAATTTAATTCAACAAGCAACATCGGATGATTAATATTTTACAATTATGAAGAATAATAAGATAATTTTAGTGTATTAATCAGAAAATAAAAGATTCCATAAAATTAGTAAAAAGTATTTACATTAAATTAATGAAAAATCAGATTTTATTGACAATTTTGGATAAAACCACAGTATTTAAAACATGCCCACACAAATTTTGCTGAATTGAATCAAATATTACTGAACTAACATTATCAATCTCAGAATCTTTACTTCCCTTTGCTAATTTATCAAAGGTAAAGTTTTGAATTGAACACTTGAATAAAACTAAGGCATAGCCAACATTTTACGGAGGATGAGGTAGCCATCGATTAAGCTCCTCGAGTTTTCAAACGGAGAATAAATTGTTTTCTTTTGTGTTTTTTAAATGCTTTATAAGTCATTGGTAAACTGACCTATGTTGAATATTAATATTAACAATTCACAAATCTTAAGGGAATGCTCTGATATATTACCCTCTAATTGTAAGTCAGAATGTCTAGGGAAAAGTCTAGATAGTATTTTCTCAGGGACTTATGATAGTAGAAATGTTAAAGAAATTAAATGAGGGTAAAAGCAAGGCTCGTGCTGGTTATAACCTACCCATGCATGGTTCTTGCCTACCTCATTTCCCTACACACCCAAAATAATGGCATTAGTTCAGTTTGGTTTAGATTGCAGCTTGAATGGAACTTATAAGAATCTATTTCAAATAATGGTGTAGGGGGAGATTTTCTAAAATATGCATGTGATGATCAATTCCATTATGATGCTAATGACTTTTGTAAATATATTTTTAATGAGTGATAGAGACAAATGCTCAGAACCTAGTGAAATAATGCCATAAAAGGGAGAAAAAACTATGCTTTAATATCCAATTTTCTTGATTATTTTCCTAATAAGTTTGTATATGTACTACAACAATACCCATTGAAATCAGGACCCACAAAGCAAATTATGAGTGAAAATATGAGAGAAAAACAACCTTCATCATGATAAGCTATCTGCTAATATTATCATACCAGTTTAAAGGGTGAATCACTGGACAACCCAACAGGAGCTGAAACTTAACCAATGCAGAAGTTCTCCAACCCATCATGTACAAATTTAATGTAGTTAACTCCATAGCCATAGATGTCAATCAATGAATTAATTTTTGCCAATAAATGATATAATTACCTAGATGGTTTCTTCTGTGAGTTTATGTAGGGGATTGGTTTACTCTCAAGGGTTGAACAATGTAATTCTAGGCTGAAGTGTATATAATAATTTTCACTCAGTAAGTTTTATATCTTTTTATAAACACCATACAAACTTAGAGGAATGGAAAATCTGCGTAAAGTTTTCGACTTTGCAATAACATTTCAAATGCACTGTACTTTGCATTGGATTTATTTGAGTATTTCTTTGTTTAATAATTGGATGTTATGCAAGTGATCTTGGAGAGTCTAATTAGTCTCATTTATAGCTATGAAAATTTTCAGTAATGAAAAAGTAAGATTATTATAGATACTGTGTCGGTGATATATATATATATGGACATATATGAAAAGGAAACAAAGACTGCTGAATATTAACTTTATTTATGTAAGAATACACAAAGGTGAAATTTAAAACAACTCTGCACATCATAGATCAAGATTTGTAAATATGTCATTTCTTATATTTATACAATACAGTAGAGTAAACAGGTAAGCAAAAAAACAAAACTGTAGGTTACTTGGATATCAGAAAAAGTTCTTTGACAGGAATTATATCTTATATTTATTTTTGTAACCTAACTTTACTATGAACTTTCAACTAGTACATTTTGAAGGATCTTTTTTTTTTCTCCTTCCATTCAAATCATCAATTATTTGTGTACTCTGAGTTCCAACAGGTTTTACTAGACTACAAAGATATATCTCTTTAAGAATCAAATAATTATCTTTTACTCTAAAATGATTTAAAATCTATCAAGCACCTCTATTTTTCTTCTCTCAGTTACACTCCAAAAATGCGGAATTTTAGTCGACAAAGCACCAGTTCAGCTACAAACTCATGCTGGAATTTACTTGGAATTCACGAATATTGCTCGGCATCCAAAGTTTTGTCATCTCGGATATTCAAATTCTCAGTTCGCAAACTTTCTTTGTCCAAGTAAAAAACAGATTAAAAAAATACCTTAAGCTAGCAAATGTATTCATATCGAACAGCAGCCCCAAAGTGCCCTGAGATCTACGTGTATGTTGGTCCTTCCAGCCATCTCAATCATCATAAATCACGAGCCTTATTGGCGTTTCATTTTTTCTTTTTTTCTTAGAAATGTTGACTCTCGTTATCAGTAACTGCTGCATTGGACCCTCTAAAAAGAAGCTGTTCTTATTGTGCCTTAAACCTAGCCCTTCCGTTATTTCCTCTGTACATTCTCTCAAAGATGCAGGATTAGTGAGAAATACAAAATGGCACAGATAATAGGCCAACACATCATCATAATAACATTACTAGCAAATCTCTTATCATACACTGGTTAATTGGTTGTCAGGCTCATGGCAAAATGATATAAAAAAAAAAAGGTTATAACTCCTCAGTGTCTCTCTCTACTTTTCTATTAAGTCTATTTGAAAATAATAGATCAGGTTTTGTATAGTAGATACAATACAAATAAAGAATATGAAAATTAATACATTTGGAATGTAACACACAAGGGAACTGGTAATCTCTTGGACTTGCTCGATTCTGTAAAATAATTCACATAAGTCCAAATACTTGCACAAAAGTATATAATCCAATGATTCTTTTCGTTGTTCAATTACTTTAAAACGATCATGATTACCAGTTACCTTAGGCACATCATGTATACATCCAAGACTTTTTTTTTTTTCTAACTTTTTTCCACTTTGCATATGATTCATGCATATCTGGAGATTGGTACCTCCTGAACTAGCATATCAAATAACTGTTTTTGTACTTTTTTTTTTTCTTTTCTTTTCATCAGAACAGCCTCGCACTTTAAAACAAGTCAATAAATGGCTGTTATAGAACTTCAGAACAGAGGAAATGATGGGAATAAATCTGCAATTGGACCTATAGCTTTGGAAAAAGTGTTAATATTAACATCCCTAGCTCCCAGTTATGATTCACAAATAATGTACTGAGTGACATCACATCACATGATGCCTAAATCTGGTTAGGCTGTTTTAAGAGATTCATTTAACACATCATAAGAAGGGAGTGTTCTAAAGCACGTGTTCGATATGTTATCTTTGTCTTTGACGCATCCAAGAGTTAAAAATTCACTAGTCAATATTAGATTAAAAAAAAAAAGTTAGTGTATTTCATTAGGTTTGGAACATTTAAAAGTCCTTATGCCATTCCATCGAAGGTCCTAATTTGATCTTTCCTTTTCATTCATTCAAGCTCTGAAAAAGTACAAGACAAGAGAGATTTTCCTACAAGTAATCATTCACCACAACCATATATATATATAATTTTTTTTTTAACATTTTTTTCCCCTCTTTTTGGCAATGATCAAAATGAGCTTCCTTTTCCTTCAATTATATACTTTTCTTTGGATTCAAACAACTGCATTTCCACATGCATCAGTCAAAAATGGTGTATAAAGACATTGAGCAAAAGGGTCTTCACCTGGTATCCAAATATATCTAACATATATGTAAATGTATATATAAATACATGTACAAAGGAAGTCTCAACATCTGCAAATAAAATGCATTTGCTCCCTATAACAGGAATGAGGAGCAGAATTGTGCCACAGCTGCTGGTGGAGCCGTCCAGGTGGAGCCATCCAGGTGGAGCCATCCAGTTTGAGCAGAGGTGGAAGAGGCGTATCACAGAAGTACAGGCAATTATCTATACAGCCACTAGCCTTTATCTGGAAATAAAAGAAAATGACAGTTATTAAAAATGGCTTTCGAAGTCTAGCATGTGCTCTTCTGTGAACACTGAAAAAGGTCATCCATCCCTTGCCAAGTCTATAACTTCCTATAACAAGGTCAATGTTGATTAATAAATTACAAGAAGAAGAAGAATGTCCACATAAACAGTATCAGATGATGGTGATAATGATGATTGATAATGATTACGATGATGGATAGTGATTATGATGATGATGATGAATACTAATAATAATGATGATGATGAATACTAATAATGATGATGAATACTAATAATGATGATGATGAATACTAATAATAATGATGATGAATACTAATAATGATGATGATGATGAATAGTAATGATGATGATGAATCCTAATGATGATGATGATGAATACTAATGATGATTATTTAATAGTGATAAAGCCACCAACTCACCCAAAGACCTCCTGACTGGCGTAAGTGACATAGAGGAAGCCATCATCATCGTGACACTCTCGGTACACCTCGGAAAGGGTCCTGGACAGAGACACCAAGGACTTGTTGTTGACCAGGAGGTAGAAGGACATGGTGCTGTGGAGCTGCATGCGGTTCCTGCAATACAAGAGTTTGTGGTTAATTAATATGGGTGAGGATGACTGGCGGCTGGCTTTAGGTACTTTGATTCAGCTGTGTGTGGGTGTGTGGGTGGGTGTGTAGGGGGGCGTGTGTGTGTGGGCGTGTGGGCGTGTGTGTGTGTGTGTGTGTGTGTGTGTGTGTGTGTGTGTGTGTGTGTGTGTGTGTGTGTGTGTGTGTGAGAGTGTGTGTGTGTGTGTGTGTGTGTGTGTGTGTGTGTGTGTGTGTGTGTGTGTGTGTGTGTGTGTGTGTGTGTGTGTGTGTGTGTAGGGGGGAAGGGGAGAGGGATCAGTGTGGAGTGTACAATCTTACCCCCCCCCCCCCACACACAATAATAAGACCCAAAAACGAAAAAAATAACAACGAAGACCCCTCGGCGCCGAACCTCTCACACATTCAGTTCGATAACCTCCGCCAACGAGTCCTTTCATTACTTGCACGAAAGCTCAGCAATTTCCAGCAGAGTGCAATTGCGAAACAAGACAGAAAATACATGAAAGGAAAGAATTCACGAGATACTGGAGGGCAATAAAAAAAAATCAGATGTAGAAAATAATAAAAATGGACCCGAAAGAATTGTATATTTGTTTATTTTTAAAAATTGGCAATATTTTCTGATAGCCTTATCATATATCATAACGAGCCAACGTAACTTATCAAAGGATATCACTGTTTATTTTCATAAGTATGTTGAAATATGTCCACATTATCAGTGACTTAATATTATGCTGATTTTGTTTTTGTCGATGCATTCCGTAACAATTTCTCATCATACGAATAACTTTATGATAATAGTAATTATAACAACAGTTGTAGTGTAAGCACTACCACTACAAATAACAACAAGAATAGTAATAGTAATAATGAATAACAGTAGCAAAGGCAAGATAAAAAAATCCGTATGTAAAATGGCGGAAATTACTCTATGCAAAGATGACATACGAAATGTTCACTATACACGACCAGAAAGAAAATGGCCGAAAAATGGCACACGCAGTACATGGGAACCTGTCCTGCCGATCTTCCATGGCAACGTCTCCCCTCTTCTCCCCCCCCCCCCTCATCTTCCTCATTCCTACCTCCACCTCCTCGCCTCCCATTCTTCCATCTATGTCCTTTCTCTCCCTTCCCCTCCCTTTCCTCCATCTACACCACAACCCCCTTCCTAGCCACCCTTCCTTTCCCCCTCGACACCCTTAACCCCCCCCCCCCCCGCCCCCCACGAGCAGACAATCCTTTAACTTCTTCAGTAAGATCCAACCAAAACGAGACGAGACTAAAAATCCACTTCATTTTGGTTGTGACGAGAGAGAGAGGGGAGGGGGGAGGGAGAGAGAGAGGGTGAGTGAGTGAGTGAGTGAGTGAGTGAGTGAGTGAGTGAGTGAGTGAGTGAGTGAGAGAGAGAGAGGGAGGGAGAGAGGTAGAGGGAGGGAAGGAGAGAGGTAGAGGGAGGGAAGGAGAGAGGTAGAGGGAGGGAAGGAGAGGGAGAGAAGGAGAGATGGAGAGAAGGAGAGTGGGAGAAAATGGCGGCGATTCCTCCCTCTCACCCAATAGTTTCGCCAGAGGAACTTTTGCACAGCCGAAGTAGAGGGGGAGGGAGGGAGGAGGAACGGGAATCGATCGCCCTTCGCCATTCCCAGGAGTTGCCATACATCTTGAGCCAAAGTAGTCGTTCCCGAAGGGAAAAAACAAAACAAACAAACAACGAAGACGAAAAGAAGGACTGAATAACTAAAGCAAACTTCCAAGAAACGCTTCGGTCTTCGGTCGTTCCACTCGTCACTCAAGACGACTGACTGACTTCTTATTCCGGCCTGGGGGCAAAAATCCGGGCTAGACGAAGCCGATAAGAAGCTGGCCTTTCCACGGCGACCATCGGAGAGCCGGCAACCTAGGCCTACTTATTCCCCACCGTCAGCACAGGCAGGCCTTAGTGGTCGCAGTCCTCCTGAAGACATGTGGCAATGAAGACAACCAGAGGCCGAGCAACCAAATGCAAAAAAAAGGGATCCGCAAAAAGAAAAACATATAAAAATACAGAACGCTTCCTCCTCTCTCGCCATTTTTTTGCAAAGGAGGATGTGTATATTTTGTTTTTCGGTAGATCTGCTTGGCGACCTTGGGAGAACCAGGTTACTAGGGGAAAACTAGGTATTGACCGCTAAAGTGGTCTGTTACCTAGAGGGACTAATGCCATTTGCCTCTACTGCTTTTACTATGGCACAAGGCAGATGCAGACTATAATCAGCAATTTCATACACACAAGCACATACATACGTACATACACATGCGATATATACATATATATATATATATATATATATATATATATATATATATATATATATATATATATATATATATACATATATGCATAAAAAAGTGTATTATATATGCATTCGCAAATTCAATGGATAAATTTGCGAGTCCCAGCTCCCTCCTCGCTTTCCGCCTTTCACCAACAGATTTCCAGACGCCGAGAGTTTCCTTGCATTAAAAGAAAATATAAATAACAAAATCAAAAAGGTCCCCACCCCTCACCCCCATGGCATACACGCTCGTAGCATCCATGCGATTCTCCATCTCCTTAGAAAAATATTGAAATTTGTTAAGTTAGAAAAAAACAAAGAGATCAAAGCAGCTGCGGCCACAAACGCCCAGTATCCGCCTGTTGTGCTTTTGGATATTCAAACAGCTGTGGCCGTTACAAGTATCACGGTTAATAACGGCAACCCATTCGCTAATTGATAAAAATTTTCGGTTCATTGCTGGTGATGGTAATTGGTTTGGTGCGTGAGCAGGTTCTTCTATAGGAATTATAAAAAACTAGCGATTTGTAAACCTATATACTACAAAAAAAATCAAAATCAAAAGATTAACCGAAATATGACACGGCACAATTCACGCCATTAAAAGCCTTCACTTCAAAAGATGACAAAAACCGTCATATGGCAACATCAAGACGGGTAACTAGGCCAAGCTAGGTCACACAAAAGCCCCCATGACCCCTCTCCCCCCTTCCCAAAACTCCAGCTGTTTAACCCTTTGTCGTCAAGCCAGCATCTGCGGTACAAATACTGATCGTCTTGGCTGTGTGGTACTGACAACACTTAAGACCCATTACCATATCATTTCTAACCTAGACACGGTACGGCGAAATTTACTTTCCACTTTGTATTATTTTGATTTTTATTTCATCTTTGTTGCAAATTATTCGGCGTCCATCACGGAAAAAACGATGTTTGGTACGATGTAGATATTCCCTTTTTTTGACTGAATTGAATATCTATCTTATATTCCGGGTAGTTAATAGAACCCGATGTATATGCCCATTTGCACATATATATAACCAACCCTTTTTCACAGGTCGTATGCCGCTATCTGGCTCTCATCAACATGCATTGTAAATTTGGTTGTCTGTTTATGGCCCGTTCATACCCGAGGCAATTGTAAGGTAATGTTTACCTTCGTGTTATTGAACATTATATAGCATGAGCCATTCCTTATAATTATACAGACTTCGTACATAACGAGTACTTAAAGTAGGGCCAACAACAAAAAAATCAAAATATGCTAAGGCGAAATAACCCATTTTAACTCGAAAATATCAATAAAAAAATATCATCAGAGCCTTCTCTCACAATAAAAAGAAAAGAAGAAGAAGACGACGAAACAAAACAGGCCATAAATGAAGTCAAAATCAAGCGACAGAGACAAGAGCGAGCAGCTGCCCCGCTCTCTGTCGCCCTTCGCATCCCAGGCGCCAGGAGCGTCAGGTCTCTGGAGGCGGCTGCGGGTATCAGGGTATCAGGGTATCTGGCCATGGATACCCTCAGCTACGTGGGACTAATAAAGATTGATTTGATCTTTGCTGATTACAGGGAATGTAGTTTTTTTTATTTTGTTTCTTTCTCTTTTTGGGGTTGAGGAGTACAACGTTTGAGGCTATTATTAAGAATGCTCATACTAACGACGACGATGATAAAGCGATAAAAGAACGACGAAAATACGGCTAATCAACCAAACGTTCCTAATTTTCCCCTCTCCGCGATCCGCACCTTCACCACAATCGCCCCCCCCCCACCTCCAAACATGCATATACTCCCTCTCTTTTTCCCTCCCTCCCGAAAGAATTGTATATTTGTTTATTTTTAAAAATTGGCAATATTTTCTGATAGCCTTATCATATATCATAACGAGCCAACGTAACTTATCAAAGGATATCACTGTTTATTTTCATAAGTATGTTGAAATATGTCCACATTATCAGTGACTTAATATTATGCTGATTTTGTTTTTGTCGATGCATTCCGTAACAATTTCTCATCATACGAATAACTTTATGATAATAGTAATTATAACGACAGTTGTAGTGTAAGCACTACCACTACAAATAACAACAAGAATAGTAATAGTAATAATGAATAACAGTAGCAAAGGCAAGATAAAAAAATCCGTATGTAAAATGGCGAAAATTACTCTATGCAAAGATGACATACGAAATGTTCACTATACACGACCAGAAAGAAAATGGCCGAAAAATGGCACACGCAGTACATGGGAACCTGTCCTGCCGATCTTCCATGGCAACGTCTCCCCTCTTCTCCCCCCCCCCCCCTCATCTTCCTCATTCCTACCCCCACCTCCTCGCCTCCCATTCTTCCATCTATGTCCTTTCTCTCCCTTCCCCTCCCCTTCCTCCATCTACACCACAACCCCCTTCCTAGCCACCCTTCCTTTCCCCCTCGACACCCTTAACCCCCCCCCCCCCCCACGAGCAGACAATCCTTTAAGTTCTTCAGTAAGATCCAACCAAAACGAGACGAGACTAAAAATCCACTTCATTTTGGTTGTGACGAGAGAGAGAGGGGAGGGGGGGAGGGAGGGAGGGAGGGAGGGAGGGAGAGAGAGAGGGAGAGTGAGAGAGGGAGGGAGAGAGAGGGAGAGAGAGAGAGGGAGAGAGAGAGGGAGGGAGGGAGGGAGGGAGGGAGGGAGGGAGGGAGAGAGAGAGAGGGAGAGAGGTAGAGGGAGGGAGGGAAGGAGAGGGAGAGGAGAGAGGGAGAGAAGGAGAGAGGGAGAAAATGGCGGCGACTCCTCCCTCTCACCCAATAGTTTCGCCAGAGGAACTTTTGCACAGCCGAAGTAGAGGGGGAGGGAGGGAGGAGGAACGGGAATCGATCGCCCTTCGCCATTCCCAGGAGTTGCCATACATCTTGAGCCAAAGTAGTCGTTCCCGAAGCGAAAAAACAAAACAAACAAACAACGAAGACGAAAAGAAGGACTGAATAACTAAAGCAAACTTCCAAGAAACGCTTCGGTCTTCGGTCGTTACACTCGTCACTCAAGACGACTGACTGACTTCTTATTCCGGCCTGGGGGCAAAAATCCGGGCTAGACGAAGCCGATAAGAAGCTGGCCTTTCCACGGCGACCATCGGAGAGCCGGCAACCTAGGCCTACTTATTCCCCACCGTCAGCACAGGCAGGCCTTAGTGGTCGCAGTCCTCCTGAAGACATGTGGCAATGAAGACAACCAGAGGCCGAGCAACCAAATGCAAAAAAAGGGATCCGCAAAAAGAAAAACATAAAAATACAGAACGCTTCTTCCTCTCTTGCCATTTTTTTTTTTTTTTTTTTTTTTGCAAAGGAGGATGTGTATATTTTGTTTTTCGGTAGATCATACTCAGCGGCCTTGGTAAAACCAGGTTATTAGGGAAAATTAAGGTTGCCGCTAAAGGGTCTGGCTTCAGAGACTCAATGCCATTGCCTCTACTGCTTTTAATTATGGCAACAAGGCGATGCTGCAGACTATAACGTAATTTCAATACCGCCACAAACACATTACATACGTGCTGCTGCATACCTGCGTATTATATGTGGTAGAGAGTATATATATATATATATATATATATATATATATATATATATATATATATAGTTATATATATATATATATATATATATATATATACATATCATAAAAGTGTATTATCTATGCCTTCGCAAATTCAATGGATAAATTTGCGAGGCCCAGCTCTCTCCTCGCTTCCCGCCTTTCACCAACAGATTTCCAGACGCCGAGAGTTTCCTTGCATTAAAAGAAAATATAATAACAAAATCAAAAAGGTCCCCACCCCCCACCCCCATGGCATGCACGTTCGTAGCATCCATGCGATTCTCCATCTCCTTACAGAAATATTGAAATTTGTTAAGTTACAAGAAAACAAAGAGTTCAAAGCAGCTGCGGCCACAAACGCCCAGTATCCGCCTGTTGTGCTTTTGGATATTCAAACAGCTGTGGCCGTTACAAGTATCACGGTTAATAACGGCAACCCATTCGCTAATTGATAAAAATTTTCGGTTCATTGCTGGTGATGGTAATTGGTTTGGTGCGTGAGCAGGTTCTTCTATAGGAATTATAAAAAAAACTAGCGATTTGTAAACTTATATACTAGAAAAAAAAATCAAAATGAAAAGATTGTGCGAAATATGACACGGCACAATTCACGCCATTAAAAGCCTTCACTTCAAAAGATGACAAAAACCGTCATATGGCAACATCAAGACGGGTAACTAGGCCAAGCTAGGTCACACAAAAGCCCCCATGACCCCTCACCCCCCTTCCCAAAACTCCAGCTGTTTAACCCTTTGTCGTCAAGCCAGCATCTGCGGTACAAATACTGATCGTCTTGGCTGTATGGTACTGACAACACTTAAGACCCATTACCATATCATTTCTAACCTTGACACGGTACGGCGAAATTTGCTTTCCACTTTGTATCATTTTGATTTTTATTTCATCTTCGTTGCAAATTATTCTGCGTCCATTACAGAAAACACGATGTTTGGTACGATGTAGATATTCCCTTCTTTTTGACTCCATTGAATATCTATCTTATATTCCGGGTAGTTAATAGAACCCGGTGTATATGCCCATTTGCACATATATATAACCAACCCTTTTTCACAGGTCGTATGCCGCTATCTGGCTCTCATCAACATGCATTGTAAATTTGGTTGTCTGTTTATGGCCCGTTCATACCCGAGGCAATTGTAAGGTAATGTTTACCTTCGTGTTATTGAACATTATATAGCATGAGCCATTCCTTATAATTATACAGACTTCGTACATAACGAGTACTTAAAGTAGGGCCAACAACAAAAAAATCAAAATATGCTAAGGCGAAATCACCCATTTTACCTCGAAAATATCAATAAAAAACATCATCAGAGCCTTCTCTCACAATAAAAAGAAAAGAAGAAGAAGAAGAAGACGAAACAAAACAGGCCATAAATGAAGTCAAAATCAAGCGACAGAGACAAGAGCGAGCAGCTGCCCCGCTCTCTGTCGCCCTTCGCATCCCAGGCGCCAGGAGCGTCAGGTCTCTGGAGGCGGCTGCGGGTATCAGGGTATCAGGGTATCTGGCCATGGATACCCTCAGCTACGTGGGACTAATAAAGATTGATTTGATCTTTGCTGATTACAGGGAATGTAGTTTTTTTTATTTTGTTTCTTTCTCTTTTTGGGGTTGAGGAGTACAACGTTTGAGGCTATTATTAAGAATGCTCATACTAACGACGACGATGATAAAGCGATAAAAGAACGACGAAAATACGGCTAATCAACCAAACGTTCCTAATTTTCCCCTCTCCGCGATCCGCACCTTCACCACAATCGCCCCCCCCCCGACCTCCAAACATGCATATACTCCCTCTCTTTTTCCCTCCCTCCCTCCCTCTCCCTCCCCCCTCTCCCCACCCCTCCCTCTCTTTTTTCCCTCCCTCCCTCCCTCCCTCTCTCTCTCTCCCCACTCCCTCCCCTCCAACTCCCTCCCTCTCTTTATCCCTCCCCCCTCTCCCCACCCCTCCCCCTCCCCTCTCTCTTTCCCTCCCTCTCCCCCTCCCTTCTCCCCCCCTAACCAACCAAAACCCGAAATCCCGAGTTCAGAAATCGATCCTTTTCTCGGCTCTCTTTTCTCGTGTGACCTCTTGTGGGGGGAAAATGGCGGGCCTCGAAACAAAAGAAAAACACAGAACTGAGCCTGACCGAGCGAGTCTTAGGCCGAGAAGACAAATACTCGCGGCTGTTTTGACAATGGCGGGCGGAGGCTGGCGGACATGTTTATCTGTCCTGTTGCTATATCCTGAACATTTGGTACAGGGCGGAGGGTGGGGGAGGGAGGGGAGGGAGAGGGTGGGGGAGGGGGAGGGGGAGGGGGAGGGAGAGGGAGAGGAGAGAGAGAGAGAGAGAGAGAAAGAGAGAGAGAGAGAAAGAGAGAGAAAGAGAGAGAAAAAGAAAGAAAGAGAGAAAGAGAAAGAAAGAGAGAGAAAGAGAAAGAAAGAGAGAGAAAGAGAAAACGAGAAAGAAAGAGAAAACGAGAAAGAAAGAGATAACGAGAAAGAAAGAGATAACGAGAAAGAAAGAGATAACGAGAAAGAAAGAGATAACGAGAAAGAAAGAGATAACGAGAAAGAAAGAGATAACGAGAAAGAAAGAGATAACGAGAAAGAAAGAGAGAGAACGAGAAAGAAAGAGAGAGAACGAGAAAGAAAGAGAGAGAACGAGAAAGAAAGAGAGAGAACGAGAAAGAAAGAGAGAGAACGAGAAAGAAAGAGAGAGAACGAGAAAGAAAGAGAGAGAACGAGAAAGAAAGAGAGAGAACGAGAAAGAAAGAGAGAGAACGAGAAAGAAAGAGAGAGAACGAGAGAGAAAGAGAGAGAACGAGAGAGAAAGAGAGAGAACGAGAGAGAAAGAGAGAGAACGAGAGAGAAAGAGAGAGAACGAGAGAGAAAGAGAGAGAACGAGAGAGAAAGAGAGAGAACGAGAGAGAAAGAGAGAGAACGAGAGAGAAAGAGAGAGAACGAGAGAGAAAGAGAGAGAACGAGAGAGAAAGAGAGAGAACGAGAAAGAAAGAGAGAGAACGAGAGAGAAAGAGAGAGAACGAGAAAGAAAGAGAGAGAACGAGAGAGAACGAGAGAGAACGAGAAAGAAAGAGAGAGAACGAGAAAGAAAGAGAGAGAACGAGAAAGAAAGAGAGAGAACGAGAAAGAAAGAGAGAGAACGAGAAAGAAAGAGAGAGAACGAGAAAGAAAGAGAGAGAACGAGAAAGAAAGAGAGAGAACGAGAAAGAAAGAGAGAGAACGAGAAAGAAAGAGAGAGAACGAGAAAGAAAGAGAGAGAACGAGAGAGAAAGAGAGAGAACGAGAGAGAAAGAGAGAGAACGAGAAAGAAAGAGAGAGAACGAGAAAGAAAGAGAGAGAACGAGAAAGAAAGAGAGAGAACGAGAAAGAAAGAGAGAGAACGAGAAAGAAAGAGAGAGAACGAGAAACAGAAAGAGAGAGAACGAGAAAGAAAGAGAGAGAACGAGAAAGAAAGAGAGAGAACGAGAAAGAAAGAGAGAGAACGAGAAAGAAAGAGAGAGAACGAGAAAGAAAGAGAGAGAACGAGAGAGAACGAGAGAGAACGAGAAAGAAAGAGAGAGAACGAGAAAGAAAGAGAGAGAACGAGAAAGAAAGAGAGAGAACGAGAAAGAAAGAGAGAGAACGAGAGAGAAAGAGAGAGAACGAGAGAGAAAGAGAGAGAACGAGAGAGAAAGAGAGAGAACGAGAAAGAAAGAGAGAGAACGAGAGAGAAAGAGAGAGAACAAGAAAGAAAGAGAGAACGAGAGAGAAAGAGAGAGAACGAGAGAGAAAGAGAGAAAGAGAGAGAACGAGAGAGAAAGAGAGAGAACGAGAGAGAAAGAGAGAGAACGAGAGAGAAAGAGAGAGAACGAGAGAGAAAGAGAGAGAACGAGAAAGAAAGAGAGAGAACGAGAGAGAAAGAGAGAGAACGAGAAAGAAAGAGAGAGAACGAGAAAGAAAGAGAGAGAACGAGAGAGAACGAGAGAGAACGAGAAAGAAAGAGAGAGAACGAGAAAGAAAGAGAGAGAACGAGAAAGAAAGAGAGAGAACGAGAAAGAAAGAGAGAGAACGAGAAAGAGAGAGAGAGAACGAGAAAGAAAGAGAGAGAACGAGAAAGAAAGAGAGAGAACGAGAGAGAAAGAGAGAGAACGAGAAAGAAAGAGAGAGAAAGAGAAAGAAAGAGAGAGAACGAGAAAGAAAGAGAGAGAACGAGAGAGAAAGAGAGAGAACGAGAAAGAAAGAGAGAACGAGAAAGAAAGAGAGAGAACGAGAAACAGAAAGAGAGAGAACGAGAAAGAAAGAGAGAGAACGAGAAAGAAAGAGAGAGAACGAGAAAGAAAGAGAGAGAACGAGAAAGAGAGAGAGAGAACGAGAGAGAGAGAGAGAGAACGAGAAAGAAAGAGAGAAAACGAGAAAGAAAGAGAGAACGAGAAAGAAAGAGAGAACGAGAAAGAAAGAGAGAACGAGAAAGAAAGAGAGAACGAGAAAGAAAGAAAGAACGAGAAAACAAGAGGAAGAGAAAGACCGCAAGAAAGAAAGAAAGGAAGAGAGAAGACGTGGGCATTAAAAGGAAAAGGCACAGGAGAGGTGGCGCTTTGCTTACACAGGCAAATTTCCGTCAAAAGTAAACAAGCTTTCGCGGAAAAACAAGAAAGTGACTGACGTGAGGCGCTGCGTTCCAATATGGAGTCGAAATCTCTTAAAAGCCAAGCATTAGTATTAAATGTCATAAAAGACAAGAAAAAACAAATCACGCATCCTCTTAATATATGCAGAAGATGAAGATATATAAATAGATTACCGGATTAAACTAGATGGATATATAAATAAACGAATAAACAAAGAAACTAGTTAATAAATCAATAGACGATTTTTAAAAAATCGCAGAACTTTGGAAAACTATAGAAAGGAAATAATACATCAAATGGCATAATTGAAACTGAGAAAAGAAAACGGAACATAATAAATACGAACGGATACAAGGTAATGAAACACGAGAGACAATAAATAGGGAATAAGAAACGAAAAAAAACAAAAAAACACAAGACCATGAGAAAAAAAAAACACGAAAATCACACATGAGACAATAAACGAAGACTAAGAACACTAAGAAACGAAACGAAAACAACGAAAGAAAAAATACACAAAAAACGTAAAAAACGTAAACTATCATTCAATGGAGCCTCGCCCCCCTCCCCCCCACCATCCGCACAGAAACGAGGCGCTCTCTATATCTATAGCAGGCCCTCATAAACCCTCATAGGCGTGTACATGAGATATTGATCAGTAACTGTACAGAACGTGGTCAATGCTGAGGGGAAATGGGGAGGGGATGGGGGGAGGGGGGAGGGGGAGAGGGGGGACGGAGGCAGGATGCTGATGGAAGAGAAGGAAAGAGGGTGGGGGGGGGGGGGGATGGAGGGTTGGGGGGGAAGGGAGGAAGGAGGATGGGGGGAGGGGAGAAAGGAGGATGGGGGGAAGGGAGGAAGGAGGGCTGGGGGGGAAGGGAGGAAGGAGGGTTGGGGAAAGAGGAAGAAGGAGGGTTGGGGAAAGAGGAAGAAGGAGGGTTGGGGAAAGAGGAAGAAGGAGGATGGGGGGAGGGGAGGAAGGAGGGTGGGGGGGAAAGAAGGAAGAATGATGGGGGGAGAGAAGGAAGGAGGGGAGGGAGAGAAGGAAGGAGGGGAAGGAGAGAAGGAAGGAAGAAGGAGGGTGGGGAAAGAAGGAAGGAGGGTTGGGAAAGGGGAGAAAGGGAATAGGAAGAAGAGGGAGAGGAAGAAGGAGGGGAGGGGAGAGAAGGAAGGAGAGAGGAAGAAGAGAGCAAGAGCGAGAGCGAGAGAGAGTGCCAAAAATACATTCCTACAAGATGTTGCCACGCGAAACACCATTTTCTCGCGTCAAGCAGAAAGGCTTTAATAAACATTTCGAAAGAAAAAATGATCGAAATCCAACACGTAATCTAAACAAACTTTGATGACGCGCGCAAATAAGAACATAAAGCGCCAGTGAAAATAAACATATTTGTAGAACAATTAGAACAACCATTGCTGAGTCTTCATTTCGCGAAAAGAAAGTGCGGATTACGACCGTTCTTTTTTATTTACACTTTATACTGCAAACACAGATCATATATAATATCTTAAACAGTTTGCAACCCACTTCCAGCCTTTGCAACACAGAATACATGAAATTAAAGAAAGAAAGAGATTGAGAGGGAGGGAGGGAGGGAAGGAGGGAATAGTGGTGATTCCTCCCTCTCACCCAATAGTTTCGTCAGAGGATCTTTTGCACAGCCAATGTAGCGGGGGGGGGGGGGGGGGGTCGATCGCCCTTCGCCATTCCTCGTACATCTTGAACCGGAAGGAGTTAGCACTTATAGCTAACAGAGGCTGGGCCGCCTTGTGCATATAGCCCGGGCGAAGCGACGTCTTCGCAAATCTCTCTGAACTGAACTGAACTGAATTCTCGAAAAGGGTATGGGTGAACAGGAGAGGAGAGGTGAGAAAGAGAGAAGGAGGAGAGGAGAGAAAGAGGAGGAGAGGAGAGGATAAAATAAAAAAAAGAGGAGAGGATAGAAAAAGAAGAGAAAGGGAGGAAAGAGGAAAGAAAGAAGAGAGGAAGAGAAATAGAGGAAGGAGGGAGAGGAAGATAAAGAAAGAGAAAAAGAAAAAAATAAGAAAGAAAAGAACAAACAATGCCAGACCACAAGATCCTAATCTGCCGCCCTCAAACACGCAGATTTCCTCGCTCCTCGCTCGGACAACACCTATCACTAGGCAAACGAGGGCGCCACATGAGGGTGAGGGGGTGAGGTGGGGGAGGGGAGACGGGAGGGGTAATGGTGAGGGGGTGAGGTGGGGGAGGGGGAGAGGGGGTAAGGGGAGGGGTGAGGGGAGGGTGAGGGGTGAGGTGGGAATGGGGGGGTAGGGATGAGGGTGAGGGATTGAGGTGAGGGAGGGGGTGAGGGGGTGGGAATGAGGGGGAGGGATTGAGGTGGGGAGTGAAGCAGAAAGGCGGGGGGCGGGAGGGGGAGGTTATGACGAGGTGGGTGGACAGGTGGAAGAGAGGTTTGGGTGGGGGTGAGGTAGAGGGGAGAGGGGGGAGGGGAGAGGAATAAAGGTCCCCCTACTTGTCCCGAGTCCGCAGGTGTTTCCAGGGTCAGGTGTCTATAACTAATTAAGTACCAGGGAGGGATGACGACTAAATTACTGAATGACATCACATATTCAGAAGCAATTAGCAGGTGGACCGGAGAGAGAGAAATGGAGACATTAGCAGCTCCATCTAGCCCTAAACACGCGGATATATCGACAACCTCAGTGAGAGGGAAATAAATAAGTCCATTTTCGTGTTGCCGCCTGAAAGGGCCTTCAACTCGACTCGAAACGTCAGATTATTTTACGTGCATTCCTCTCCTCTTGGTGTCCTCTCGTTGCTATAGCTTCAGTGTTCTGTTGATTCGGGTTGCTTTCGCTCCGGCGTTCATATCAATATCAAAAATAAAGTAATATTCTAAGATGATTTCGGCCTCCCTGAAACCGCGGAATAAGTACAGACTAAAACGGAAGGATATTTCCTCGAGGGACTGTCGACCCGGGAGTCTACATGGCATACAGGACACCTTACAAGAGGCTGGCTAAGGGATAAATTTAGCAACCAAGAGTAGTACCCTCTTTCTTGTATGCGTCTGCTCAAGAGTAAGGTTTCTAAGTCTGCGAAATGCGTTCTCATCACAGGAAGTGGTCCAAAAGAAAGTGTGAAGTGGATTGGAATGAAGAAACTAGTTTAAAGAAAGATATGCGGATTCTAATACAGACTTATGTCAAGGACCGATATGACTTGCCCCTCGAAGGATTGCTTTGGTTCAACTTTTCCTGTGTGCTTCTGGTTGCCGCAGAAGCACTCGGGTGAGCCTCGGCGAGAACCAACAAGAGGCTCAGAGCCAGCCAACCAGCCCTTTTCACGCATGTGTGGCAGACAGCTGGAGACATAACGTCACTTGACCCTCCCCCCTCCCGTCTTCCATCAATTATTCAAATGAAGTCCAACCATGTCTAGCTTCCTTCCTTCCTTCCGTTTTTTTCTTTGTTTCTTTCCTTTCATTCGTTACGATACCTTGCCAAACTATTAGTAATCCTATCCTAGTTAGCCTTAAGTATTTGACCTCACTCCTACACACGGGTGGCTTCGATTAGAACACCACCAGGAGGGAGGGCGGAGGGTCGACTCAGGTCACGGGGGGCGAGTTGTCTTGCACTTCGAAGGACACCTCTTGTAACTTGACCTCGTTCATCCCCCCCTCTCAGTGCTGGGTTTACCTCTCTTCCCTTCAGATATTTCTGATTCTTTCTCCCTACCCCCCCCCTCCCTCTTGGTCAAGACCTTCAGGGAGAGAAGGAAGGGGGGGGGGGGGGTAGGGGTTGGCAGAAATAACAGCTGGAAGGTCGAATTTCCTTCCTTCCATAAAGACGGATGATCTGACGCGGAAACAGGGTCATCTGACCTCCCAGTCTGCTAGGAGCTGGGTCGTTGCTATGCGCCGATCAGCCGATGACCCATACAAAGGCACTCTGCATGATGACTCATCCGGCTTGCATAAATCAATGAAATAATGTATGTGCTAATGTGTTCCCTGGTCGTAGTATTAAGCACAAACGTTGCCAAACTAGAAAATGTGGATTGTGATAAATTGAGATGAATAGCAATGCTTATAAGTATTTCGAATGGGTACTATCAAGGAGGGGTGAATATCTGTAATAATTCATAATCATACGACATTCACACAGGCACACCGATTCACAGACACACAATACATTTCAGCTACAATAGGAGGATAAGCGATGTGACAGATACAGGAAGGTCTATCTGTCTGTCTGTCTGTGTGTCTGTCTGTCTGTGTCTGTCTGTCTGTGTCTCACTTTCTCTCAGTCTCCCCTCTATCCTCGTCTCTCCATCTCCCTCTCTCTATCTTTCCCTCAAGCACTTCTTATCGGCCTGCTATCTGGCTCCAAAAGCACCGGCCGATCCGAGTTGTTTATCCGAATTCCCTTTGAGACGAAGGCCGCGCCATTACGGTTTCTTCTTGACCCTCGTATGATTAATGACTTCAAGGCTTTGAGGATGAGTCTGCGGGGTGAGTCTGCGGGGTGAGTCTGCGGGGTGAGTCTGCGGGGTGAGTCTGCGGGGTGAGTCTGCGGGGTGAGTCTGCGGGGTGAGTCTGCGGGGTGAGTAAAATGAGAAGGGGGGGGGTGTATGCGTAAAGAAATGAAGTGGAAAGGTGAGTGAGTGAGAATAACGGAATGGAGGGGGGAAGGGGAGGGGGGAATGTTCCCCGATTCGGTTTGCCGGTTTTCGGGCCAAAGAAAACAAGGTCCTGGTGAAAGGTTGTTTATTTTCACTTACCTACTCACTTACTCACTCACCTACTCATACAACGTAATAACATAATATACAAATTAGCACAGGCTCTGACAATTACACTCAGCTGAACTTAAAAAAAATCAGCTCCATCTATCATTGCATTTAGAAGAATCGACATTTGCAAAAAGAGAAAAAAAAAAATCCCGAATTTGCTTACTCAAAAAAATGTTTTTCACCTGTTCCGTATAGGCCTATATCTGCGATCTCAGAAGGGGCGGGGGCGCAGGTGGGTGGGGGGCTGTTTATTCACGGTGGGTGACAAAAAGGGAAGGAGAAGAGAGAGGAGAGGAGAGGGGGGGAAGAGGGGAGGGGTGGGAACGGACCAAAGACATGTCATTTTGTAAAGGCTATGAAATGGACAGATAATGTTTGAGAGCCTTACGGGATGAGAGAGGGAGTGACAATAGAGCGAATGATGAAGGAGGGAGGGAGTGAGTGAGATAGGGAGAGATAGAGAGGAAGAGAAAGAGAGAGAGAGAGAGAGATAGATAGATATATAGATAGATAGAGAGGGGGGAGGGAGAGGTAGAGAACGAGAACGAGTGAGAGAGTGAAAGAGAGAGAGAGAGAGAGAGAGAGAGAGAGAGAGAGAGAGAGAGAGAGAGAGAGAGAGAGAGAGAGAGAGAGAGAGAGAGAGAGAGAGAGAGAGAGAGAGAGAGAGAGAGAGAGAGAGAGAGAGAGGGAGAGAGAGAGAGGGAGAGAGAGAGAGGGAGAGAGAGAGAGAAAGAAAGAGAGAGGGAGAGAGAAAGAAAGAGAGAGGGAGAGAGAAAGAAAGAGAGAGGGAGAGAGAAAGAAAGAGAGAGGGAGAGAGAGAGAAAGAGAAAGAGAAAGAGAAAGAGAAAGAGAGAGAATGAACAAGACATTACTGGAGCCTCAGGGCCCTTATCATATACCGGATATATTCAAAATATCTATTTAATTCTTAGGCCTCGTCCTGTCTATCTCCATGTTATTTGTTTGTTTCCTTCTTGTTTCCATGTGTATTTTATGCACAGAATCTGCCTAATCAATGTGAAGTTTTGATCCTGCCTTTCATGGATTGTATAATAAATAATAAAAGTAATAATAACAATAATATTAATGATGATTGTCGTAGTAGAAATAATAATGATAATGATAATAATAATAATTATCATAATAATAATAATGATAAATAACAACAGTGATAATAACAACAGTGATAATAATAATGATAATAATAATAATAATAATAATAATAATAATAATGAAAGTAAGTAATATCAGTATTAGTAGTAATAATGGTATGGTAATAATAAAGCCAAAAGATACGTTGTAGACCAGTCACAACCGCTTCACCTTCCAACCATAAAAATAAAACTTGAAAAAAAAACAGCAACCAAAATCCATAAACGCACAGAAAATACAACTAAAATCCTTAAAAAATCAACCATAGATAATAAACCGCAACCAGCATTCTTAAACAGCAACCGATATCCACAAACAACCACCATAAAACCAAAAGCCCACAGACAGCAACCAAAACCTCACAGACATCACCCCCTAAAAAACAGCAACCAAAACCTCACAGACATCACCCCCTAAAAAACAGCAACCAAAAACAAACACACAGTGACCAAAAAACAAACCAAAAAAAACAATCAAACAGCAACCAAAAATATAACACAAACAGCAACCAAAAATATAACACAAACAACCACCACCTTCCACAAACAACCATCCACAAACAGCAACCAAAACCCACCCAAAAAAAAAAAAAAAAAAAAGAAAAAAAAAAGAAGAAAAGACCATAAAACCTACCCCCCTAACCCCCTACTCCCCCTCCCCTCTTCCCTCGAAAGGAACAATAAGGTCGAAAACCCACCTGATTATAGTGACGAACTGAGACATCGTGAGTTCCTGAGGCACGAGGAACTTGGTCTTGTCTAGCACGGGAAGAGTGGACTCCTTGGCGTACCTCTCCACGATGACCTGCGGATTGGAAGGATTGTGGATTAGACTGGGTGGATTGGAAGGACTGTGGATTAGACTGGGTGGACTGTGGATTAGGGTGGGTGGATTGGAAAGTGGAATTGGAAGGATTGTGGATTAGGGTGGGTGGATTGGAAGGATTGTGGATTAGATTGGGAGGATTGTGGATTAGAGTGGGTGGATTGGGAGGACTGCGGATTAGGGTGGGTGGATTGGGAAGTGGCATTGGAAGGATTGTGGATTAGGGTGGGTGGATTGGGAAGTGGCATTGGAGAATTGTGGATTAGATGGGTCGATTGGAAAGGATTGAAAAGTGGAACTGGATGGATGGATTGGAACCAATAAGTAATACTCGCAATGTAATAAAATAAATACACAACATGGCTGACTTTTTACCTTAAAATAAGAATGTGAAAAAAATCGCACATGGGGAAAAAGACTTTCAAAAAATAATTCATAAAAGAAAACTAGCAAAAATCTGAACGGGAGCAAAAAAAGAAAGAATTTTTTTTTTTTATATATATAAAGCAAAAATCCATACCAATATTAACAAGTAATCCTGACTACTTCCGGTAACATGCACACTCCCTCCACCCACCCACCCACACAATACCCCTACCCCTACCCTCCCCTTACCCTACCCCTACCCTTACCCTACAATACCCCTACCCTTACTATACCCTGCCTCTTCCCCTACCTCTACCCCTACCCCTACCCTTCCCCTGCCCTACACTTACCCTACCCCTACCCTTACCCTTACCATACCCTGCCCCTTCCCCTACCCCTACCCCTACCCTTTCCCTGCCCCCCTCCCCTAGTATCAACTCGGCGGTTAAAAACAAACGAAGTCGGTTTCCGGTCACGTTTTTCGACCATATAACCCGACTGATAAGGATTTTGATTTTCCGAAAAGGGAGTTAAAGACGAAATGAAAAGAAAACAAAATGGCGGGAGAGATACATGGAAGTGGAGGGAAAATTTACAAGTTTTTATCTATCTATCTCTGTCTCTCTCTATATATAGGGAGAAAGATTTGCAAACAAATGCATCAATAATCAACAAAAAACGGAACACGTAAAAAAAATATCTATTTATATCCATATCTATATCTAACACCCTCGCTCCCAAAAAGTACCTCATAGCAACAACCTGTCAAAGATCAAAGGTCAGAGGCGGTGATCAAGAGAGTCCAAGGAGGTCACTGAACTCTCCCCCCTCCCCTACCCTCCCCTCCCCAACCCCCGCGCTTGCAAGCACATACGGGATGGTGGTGGGGGTGGGGGTGGGGGGGATGTAAGGATGGGGAGGAGGGGATGTGAGGATGGGGAGGAGGGGAGGTGGGTGTAGAGGGAGGGTGGGTGGATTGGGAGGATTGTGGATTAAACTGGGTGGATTGGGAGGACTGCGGATTGGGTGGGTGGATTGGGAGGATTGTGGATTAGGGTGGGTGGATTGGGAGGATTGTGGATTAGACTGGGTGGATTGGGAGGTTAGGGATTAGACTGGGTGGATTGGGAGGATTGTGGATTAGACTGGGTGGATTGGGAGGATTGTGGATTAGACTGGGTGGATTGGGAGGATTGTGGATTAGACTGGGTGGATTGGGAGGATTGTGGATTAGACTGGGTGGATTGGGAGGACTGTGGATTAGGGTGGGTGGATTGGGAGGATTGTGGATTAGGGTGGGTGGATTGGGAGGATTGTGGATTAGGGTGGGTGGATTGGGAGGATTGTGGATTAGGGTGGGTGGATTGGGAGGATTGTGGATTAGGGTGGGTGGATTGGGAGGATTGTGGATTAGGGTGGGTGGATTGGGAGGATTGTGGATTAGACTGGGTGGATTGGGAGGATTGTGGATTAGACTGGGTGGATTGGGAGGACTGTGGATTAGGGTGGGTGGATTGGGAGGATTGTGGATTAGGGTGGGTGGATTGGGGCGGATTGTGGATTAGGGTGGGTGGATTGGGAGGATTGTGGATTAGGGTGGGTGGATTGGGAGGACTGTGGATTAGACTGGGTGGATTGGGAGGATTGTGGATTAGACTGGGTGGATTGGGAGGACTGTGGATTAGGGTGGGTGGATTGGGAGGATTGTGGATTAGACTGGGTGGATTGGGAGGACTGTGGATTAGACTGGGTGGATTGGGAGGATTGTGGATTAGACTGGGTGGATTGGGAGGATTGTGGATTAGGGTGGGTGGATTGGGAGGATTGTGGATTAGGGTGGGTGGATTGGGAGGACTGTGGATTAGACTGGGTGGATTGGGAGGATTGTGGATTAGACTGGGTGGATTGGGAGGACTGTGGATTAGGGTGGGTGGATTGGGAGGATTGTGGATTAGACTGGGTGGATTGGGAGGACTGTGGATTAGACTGGGTGGATTGGGAGGATTGTGGATTAGAGTGGGTGGATTGGGAGGATTGTGGATTAGACTGGGTGGATTGGGAGGACTGTGGATTAGACTGGGTGGATTGGGAGGACTGTGGATTAGGGTGGGTGGATTGGGAGGACTGTGGATTAGGGTGGGTGGATTGGGAGGATTGTGGATTAGACTGGGTGGATTGGGAGGATTGTGGATTAGGGTGGGTGGATTGGGAGGATTGTGGATTAGGGTGGGTGGATTGGGAGGACTGTGGATTAGGGTGGGTGGATTGGGAGGATTGTGGATTAGGGTGGGTGGATTGGGAGGATTGTGGATTAGGGTGGGTGGATTGGGAGGACTGTGGATTAGGGTGGGTGGATTGGGAGGATTGTGGATTAGACTGGGTGGATTGGGAGGACTGTGGATTAGGGTGGGTGGATTGGGAGGATTGTGGATTAGGGTGGGTGGATTGGGAGGACTGTGGATTAGACTGGGTGGATTGTGGATTAGACTGGGTGGATTGGGAGGACTGTGGATTAGACTGGGTGGATTGGGAGGACTGTGGATTAGGGTGGGTGGATTGGGAGGACTGTGGATTAGACTGGGTGGATTGGGAGGATTGTGGATTAGACTGGGTGGATTGGGAGGATTGTGGATTAGACTGGGTGGATTGGGAGGATTGTGGATTAGACTGGGTGGATTGGGAGGATTGTGGATTAGACTGGGTGGATTGGGAGGATTGTGGATTAGACTGGGTGGATTGGGAGGATTGTGGATTAGGGGTGGAGGTGGATTGGGAGGATTGTGGATTAGGGTGGGTGGATTGGGAGGATTGTGGATTAGGGTGGGTGGATTGGGAGGATTGTGGATTAGGGTGGGTGGATTGGGGGAGGGGGAGTTGTGGATTAGACTGGGTGGATTGGGAGGATTGTGGATTAGACTGGGTGGATTGGGAGGACTGTGGATTAGGGTGGGTGGATTGGGAGGATTGTGGATTAGGGTGGGTGGATTGGGAGGATTGTGGATTAGGGTGGGTGGATTGGGAGGATTGTGGATTAGGGTGGGTGGATTGGGAGGACTGTGGATTAGACTGGGTGGATTGGGAGGATTGTGGATTAGACTGGGTGGATTGGGAGGATTGTGGATTAGACTGGGTGGATTGGGAGGACTGTGGATTAGGGTGGGTGGATTGGGAGGATTGTGGATTAGGGTGGGTGGATTGGGAGGATTGTGGATTAGGGTGGGTGGATTGGGAGGATTGTGGATTAGGGTGGGTGGATTGGGAGGACTGTGGATTAGACTGGGTGGATTGGGAGGATTGTGGATTAGACTGGGTGGATTGGGAGGACTGTGGATTAGGGTGGGTGGATTGGGAGGATTGTGGATTAGACTGGGTGGATTGGGAGGACTGTGGATTAGACTGGGTGGATTGGGAGGATTGTGGATTAGACTGGGTGGATTGGGAGGATTGTGGATTAGGGTGGGTGGATTGGGAGGATTGTGGATTAGGGTGGGTGGATTGGAGGACTGGCTGGATTAGACTGGGTGGATTGGGAGGATTGTGGATTAGACTGGGTGGATTGGGAGGACTGTGGATTAGGGTGGGTGGATTGGGAGGATTGTGGATTAGACTGGGTGGACTGTGGATTAGACTGGGTGGATTGGGAGGATTGTGGATTAGACTGGGTGGATTGGGAGGACTGTGGATTAGACTGGGTGGATTGGGAGGACTGTGGATTAGACTGGGTGGATTGGGAGGACTGTGGATTAGACTGGGTGGATTGGGAGGATTGTGGATTAGACTGGGTGGATTGGGAGGATTGTGGATTAGACTGGGTGGATTGGGAGGATTGTGGATTAGACTGGGTGGATTGGGAGGACTGTGGATTAGACTGGGTGGATTGGGAGGACTGTGGATTAGACTGGGTGGATTGGGAGGATTGTGGATTAGACTGGGTGGATTGGGAGGATTGTGGATTAGACTGGGTGGATTGGGAGGACTGTGGATTAGACTGGGTGGATTGGGAGGACTGTGGATTAGGGTGGGTGGATTGGGAGGACTGTGGATTAGGGTGGGTGGATTGGGAGGATTGTGGATTAGACTGGGTGGATTGGGAGGATTGTGGATTAGACTGGGTGGATTGGGAGGACTGTGGATTAGGGTGGGTGGATTGGGAGGACTGTGGATTAGACTGGGTGGATTGGGAGGATTGTGGATTAGACTGGGTGGATTGGGAGGGTTGTGGATTAGACTGGGTGGATTGGGAGGATTGTGGATTAGACTGGGTGGATTGGGAGGACTGTGGATTAGGGTGGGTGGATTGGGAGGATTGTGGATTAGACTGGGTGGATTGGGAGGACTGTGGATTAGACTGGGTGGATTGGGAGGATTGTGGATTAGACTGGGTGGATTGGGAGGGTTGTGGATTAGACTGGGTGGATTGGGAGGACTGTGGATTAGACTGGGTGGATTGGGAGGATTGTGGATTAGACTGGGTGGATTGGGAGGATTGTGGATTAGACTGGGTGGATTGGGAGGATTGTGGATTAGGGTGGGTGGATTGGGAGGATTGTGGATTAGGGTGGGTGGATTGGGAGGACTGTGGATTAGACTGGGTGGATTGGGAGGATTGTGGATTAGACTTGGTGGATTGGGAGGACTGTGGATTAGGGTGGGTGGATTGGGAGGATTGTGGATTAGGGTGGGTGGATTGGGAGGATTGTGGATTAGGGTGGGTGGATTGGGAGGACTGTGGATTAGACTGGGTGGATTGGGAGGATTGTGGATTAGACTGGGTGGATTGGGAGGACTGTGGATTAGGGTGGGTGGATTGGGAGGATTGTGGATTAGACTGGGTGGATTGGGAGGATTGTGGATTAGACTGGGTGGATTGGGAGGACTGTGGATTAGACTGGGTGGATTGGGAGGATTGTGGATTAGACTGGGTGGATTGGGAGGATTGTGGATTAGGGTGGGTGGATTGGATAGTGGAATTGGAAGGTTGTGGATTAGGGTGGGTGGATTGGGAAGTGGCATTGGAGAATTGTGGATTAGATGGATCGATTGGAAGAAAGGATTGAAAAGTGGAACTGGATGGATGGATTGGAAGCAATAAGTAATGCGCGTAATATAATAAAATAAATACACAACATGGCTGACTTTTTACCTTAAAATAAGAATGTGAAAAAAAAAATCGCACATGGGGAAAAGAGACTTTCAAAAATAATTCATAAAAAACTAGCAAAAATCTGAACGGTAGCAGAAAAAAAATAAACAAAGCGAAAATTCATACCAATATTAACAAGTAATCCTGACTACTTCCGGTAACATGCACACTCCCTCCACCCACCCACCCACCCACACAATACCCCTACCCCTACCCCTACTCCTACAATACCCCTACCCCTACCCCTTACCCTACAATACCCTACCCTACAATATCCCTATCCCTACCCTCCCCTTACCCTACCCCTCCCCTTACCCTTACCATACCCTGCCCCTTACCCTACCCTTACCCTACCCCCCTCCCCTAGTATCAACTCGGCGGTTAAAAAACAAACGAAGTCGGTTTCCGGTCACGTTTTCCGACCATATAACCCGACTGATAAGGGTTTTGATTTTCCGAAAAGGGAGTTAAAGACGAAATGAAAAGAAAACAAAATGGCGGCAGAGATGTATGGAACTGGAGGGAAAATTTACAAGTTTAAATCTATCTATCTATCTCTGTCTCTCTCTATATATAGAGAGAAAGATTTGCAAACAAACAAATGCATCAATAATCAACAAAAAACGGAACACGTAGAAAAAATATCTATTTATATCCATATCTATATCTAGCACCCTCGCTCCCAAAAAGTACCTCATAGCAACAACCTGCCAAAGGTCAAAGGTCAGAGGCGGTGATCAAGAGAGTCCAAGGAGGTCACTGAACTCTCCCCCCTCCCCTCCCCTCCCCTCCCCTCCCCTCCCCCCCCTCCCCAACCCGCGCGCTTGCAAGCACATACGGGATGGTGGTGGGGGTGGGGGTGGGGGTGGGGGGATGTAAGGATGGGGAGGAGGGGTTGTGAGGATGGGGAGGAGGGGATGTGAGGATGGGGAGGAGGGGAGGTGGGTGGGAGGGAGGAGGGGAGGTGGGTGGGAGGGAGAAGAAAGAGGAGGAAGAAGGGGGAGAAGAAAGAGGGAAAGAGAAAGAGGAGGAAGTAAGGGGAAAAGAGAGAGCAGAGAATTAAGAGGAGGAAGAGGGAGAGGAAAAGAAAAATGGCGGAGGCGGGAGGGAGAAAAACACAAACAAAAACGAAGAGTACAGGGGGGGGGGGGGTAGGGGAGGGGAAGGAGGAGGACCGAGGGGAGGACGCCGAGGGGAGAGAGAAATGCCTGTGACTATGCCCGCGCTTGGGGTCATCCGATGCCATGACACAGCAACAGCCGGCCAGTGGAGCGAGCGACGACCAGACGTCCGTACTCGAGGGTCGAGCTGGAGGTCGACTTTCTTTTTGGACGGGGGGAGGGAGGAGGGAGGAGGGGGGGGGGCGAATATAATTTTCTGACTTTGTGAATGGTGTGTGTGTGGGGGGGAGAGGGAGGGAGGGAGGGAGGGAGAGGGATAGAGGGAGGGGGAGGGAGAAGGAGGGAGGGAGGGAGAGGGGGAGGGAAAGGAGGGAGGGAGGGAGAGGGGGAGGGAAAGAGTGAGGGAGAGAGAGGGGGAGGAAAAGAGGGAGAAGGAGGGAGAGAGGGAAGGAGAGATAGCAAGATAGATAGATAGATAGATAGATAGACAGAAAGCCAGACAGAGAGAGAGAGAGAGAGAGAGAGAGAGAGAGAGAGAGAGAGAGAGAGAGAGAGAGAGAGAGAGAGAGAGAGAGAGAGAGAGAGAGAGAGAGAGAAACAGACAAGCAAAAACGGGGGGTGGGGAGGAGAGGGGCGTGGAAGGGCGAAAGTTCCCGGATGTTTATGCTTTCCAATCAGCGGAAGAAGGTGGGAGGGTCAGGCGACATGATAACGGGTCACGCTTCCCAGATTTTTCGAGAGAGCAGGTCGAGGGAGACAAGAGGTGTGCGGGTGCGGGTGTGCGGGTGCGGGTGCGGGTGCGTGCTTGCTTGCGTGAATGAGTGGTATTTATGAGCGAGCATTTGTGTACCTGTATAGACTGGTACATGTAGATAGAAACTTAGTTTTTAAAATCTCTACTCTTGGTTTTTATTCTTTATTTTTTTTCTCTCTCTCTCTCTTCCTCTATCTTTCTCCCTCCTTCCCTCTTGGCTTTAATCCGTTTTCCTTTTCTCTCTCTTTATCCCTCTTTTCCTGCCTCCCTCTACTTCCATCCTTTTTTTTCTTTCTTTCTCCCTCTACTGCCTTCCTTTTTCTTTCTTTCTCCCTCCCTCCCTCTAGTTCCTTCCTTTTTTCTTTCTTTCTCCCTCCCTCTAGTTCCATCCTTTTTTTCTTTCTTTCTCCCTCCCTCCCTCTAGTTCCATCCTTTTTTCTTTCTTTCTCCCTCCCTCCCTCTAGTTCCATCCTTTTTTCTTTCTTTCTCCCTCCCTCTAGTTCCTTCCTTTTTTTCTTTCTTTCTCCCTGCCTCTAGTTCCTTCCTTTTTTCTTTCTTTCTCCCTCCCTCTAGTTCCTTCCTTTTTTCTTTCTTTCTCCCTCCCTCTAGTTCCTTCCTTTTTTCTTTCTTTCTCCCTCCCTCTAGTTCCTTCCTTTTTTTCTTTCTCCCTCCCTCCCACAAAGACGTAAAAGCCGAGAAGAAAAAGTTCCCTCACTTGTTGCGCAAACGAGTGAAAGTTGCGCGGTTGAAGGACGAAGTCAACGAGAAAGAATTGCAGAATGTAAGTACAAAGAGCGAAAGAAAACAACAGAACAAAGCGAAAGAAGAGGGAGAGAGAGGGAGAGAGGGATAGAATGGATTCGCAGAAAGAACCGACGAGGGAGCAAACAATGGAAAACAAAGAGGACACGAATAAACAAGGAATAAACAAATTGGACACCACATCCAGAGGATATCCCCCACCTCTTCCACTCCTCCCTCCCCTCCCCCTCCCCCCACATAGCAACAGTTATCGCATACGCCCAACATCGCGGTCTGCTATGCTATCGGGTGACTGATTAATATTCAATTGATATATGCAAAGTCCAGCCCCGTGTTGCTTACCTGTTACTGCGCCTCGCTTGCTTACGTGGCCTGTTTGCGCCGCATTTCGCTTGGGAAAGATTTTTTCTTTATTTTTCTCTCGGTATTGTTTCTTTGTTTCTCTCTTTCTCTCTCTCTCTCTCTCTCTCTTTCTCTCTCTCTCTCTCTCTCTCTCTCTCTCTCTCTCTCTCTCTCTCTCTCTCTCTCTCTCTCCGTCTTCCTATCCTACCTTTCTATCTCCACAGGTACATCTTCATCTTTCTCCCCCCTCTTTTCTTTCTTAACATTTTTTTCGACCATCTTCTATTCCTCCTCCTCTCCTTCTCCATCTCTTTCGACCTCCCCCTTCCTCTCTTCCTCTCCCCACCCCCTCTTCACAATTCCCCTTCTCTCCCTCTTCCCATACCTTTCTCTCTCCCCTCTTCCCCTCAATCTAACCTCTCCCCTTCCCTCCCCTCCCTTCCTCTCCCATTTCCCCCCTCCTCCTCCTCCTCCTCCATATTCCCTCGTCACCCCCCCCCCCCTCTTGTTAGCATCTCGGCTTGTTGTGTCAGCGAGGGAAGGGAGGGAGGGGAGAGGGAGAGAGAGAGAGGGGAGAGGGAGAGAGGGAGGGAGGGGAGAGGGAGAGAGGGAAGGAGGGGAGAGGGAGAGAGGGAAGGAGACGGTGGGAAGATAGGAAATAGGGGAGAGAGGGGAAAGAGGGAAGAGAGGGAAAAGAGGAAAGAGAGGGAAAAGAGGAAAGAGAGGGGAAAGAGGAAAGGGGGGAGAGAGGGGAGAGAGGGAAGGGAGGGGAGAGAGGGAAGAGAGGGAAGAGAGGGGAAAGAGGAAAGAGGGAAGAGAGGGAAGAGAGGGGAGAGAGGGAAGAGGGGTAAGAGGGGAAAGAGGGAAGAGAGGGGAGAAGGGGGAGAGAGGGAAGAGAGGGGAGAGAGGAAAGAGAGGGGGGAGAGGGAAGAGGGGGAGACGGTGGGAAGAGAGAAAAGAGGGAAGAAGAGAAAAGGAAAAGGGTGTAAGGGTGGCGAGGGGGAGGGGGAGGAGGGGGGGGGGTCGTTCTGTATCTCCTTGCCAGGCTTCTTGTTTGTGCGATCTTCATGTAGTTGTTTGTGGTCGTTTGTTAGACACACGAGATGGTAGAAGCGTTTTTTTTCTGTATGGGAGTCTTAGCTACTAAATATTGTGAATTTTGGATGCAGGGATAAGAAGAGGAAGAGGAATAATAGGAATAATAATGATATGAAGAAGGGGAAGAGGAATAATATGAATAATTATGATATGAAGAAGGGGAAGAGGAATAATAGGAATAATAATGATATGAAGGAGACGAAGGCGAGGATGAAGATGAATGGGAATAAGAGGATGAATAAGAATAAGAGGATGATGGAAAAGAATAAGAATAAGAATAAGAGGACGAATATTAAGAAAAGGAGAAAAAGAAAAAGAGGAAGAAAAAAAAGAACAAAAAGAAGAAAAAAAATAAGGAAAAGAAGATGAAGCAGAACAAGAAAAGGAAGAGGAAGAACAAGAACAAGAACAAGAACAAGAACAAGAACAAGAACAAGGACAAGAACAAGAACAAGGAGGCAGCAACAGCAGGGCCCCCGCAGAAGCCACCCGGTTGCCCCCCGTCCCCCCTCCCCTCCCCTCCCCCCTCCCTTCCCCCCAGCACCGCCTCCAGCAAAGGCCATGTTCGTCTGAAGCGTCTGGCAGCGCGCCCGTTGCTAGGGGAACAGATCGCGCCGGGCCTCGGTGCATGGGGGACTATGACAAAAAATAAGAAGAGGAAAGAAAGAAGGGAGGAGATAAAAAGAGAAAGAAGGAGATAAAAAGAAAAAGGAAAGAATAAAGACTGGCGGAGAACGAGATGGTTTTGTTCTGCGAGCGACTTTGAATTTCGCGCGTTTTTTTTTCTTCTTTCTTTGAGATCATTTTAAGGAATATGTAATTGATGATTTTTATTTACGAGTTATTTGTGGTTTGTTGAGTTAGGTTAGGTTGCCTGAATATATATTTGAGATTTCCAAGAGGGTCGAATTCTTTGCATATGTAAAAAAAAAAAAATCTGAATAACTAAATGAAAAGAGTAAAGAAAAAAAAGTCAAAACCATTAAACATCCACTAGTAGCAGCAGACGGCGACGGCCTTAGTAGATGTTGCAAGCCAGACAAGGAAAGATCAACATATGCCAACAACCCCCCTCTTTATTCTACCCCCCCCCCCCTCCCAACACCCAGTCTCTCTACCCTCAATTTCACCCCCTGAAACTATATGCTGTCTGTCGGCCCTCTATCTCCCCTCCCCTCCCCCCCCAACTCCTGCAATAAAGACACATCCCCCCTCCCTCCCTCCCCCACTCCTCCTACAACTACCCCCCCCCCCACCCTCTGCGTGTTGACTGGGCTAACACCGGCGAACGGAGGAGAGAAATAAATGAAAAAATGGATAAGAAAAAAAAAATAGTGAACAATAGTAAGAAGAAGAAGAAAAAGAGGAAGAAGAACAAGAACAAGAACAAGAACAAGAACAAGAAGAAAGGGGAAAGGAAGAATGAAGGAGGGAAGAATGAGGGAAGGAGGAGGGAAGATGATGGAGAAGGGGAGAGTATGAAAGGTAG
>BOPN01001469.1:255000-275000 GCA_017312705.2 Penaeus japonicus
GGAAGGAGGGGGAGGAATATAGGGAGGGAGGGGGGAGGAAGATAGGGAGGGAGGGGGGAGGAAGATAGGGAGGGAGGGGGGAGGAAGATAGGGAGGGAGGGGGGGGGAAGAAATTCGGGAGGGAGAGGTGAGGGGAGGGAGAGATGGAGAGGAGGGAGGGGGGAAGGGACGGAGGAAGGGAGGGAGGGAGGAAGGGAGGGAGGGAGGAAGGGAAAGGAGGGATGGATTGAGGCTGGAGGGAGGGAGGGAGGGAGGGAGGGAGGGAGAGAGGGAGGAAGAGAGGGAGGGAGGGTAGGAGCGGGGGATGAGATGGGGAGAGGAAGATAGGAGGAGGGAGGGTTCTTATCTAACACGCGGAAAAAGGGAATGGGCGTGTAAAGGGAGGGAGGAGGGGGGGGGGGAGACACCCACCGACCACAGTGCATTAGCGCCCGTTTCCGCAATGTGTGTAAATATCGGTATGTGTATACGTACATGTGTATGTCTTGGCAATTCATCTATGATCATATCTATCAATATGTTTATATTTTTTTCTGGTTACTGTCATGCAACTCTTTATTATTGCAACCTTACATTCCGAAAAGAGGCAACTTGTTACTGTTAATAAATCAGTTATATTTTTTGCTATCCAAAAGCCTACGCAAATAAGCAAATAAAAAACGAAAATTATAAAAACAGAACATAAAAAGTATATAAATAAAACTAAATCAATCAATCAATCAATTTAAAAAAAATATATAAATATATATAAATATATATACATATAATAGATAGATAAAAACGAAAATATCTTCACATCTACATAATTTTCTAAAAATGGGAAAAGCAAACCAAGCAGCTGCATTTTCCCCTAAAATTCCCCCCCCCCCCAAAAAAAAAAAAAAAATCTTAGAGTCATACTTACAGTATTTTCAAAATTTCGCCCTTATAATGCCACACCCCTTTCCTGGTCATCAAGGAGGGAAAAAGTGGTTCAGAAATCATCAACTCATAATTAGATGCTTCTGAATAGCATCCCATAATCTCGTTAATTGAATACATTCAGTCAGGAAATCGAGGACGAAGAGACAGATCGTAAAAATGATAATCCCGCAAATCGTATTCAAAACACCATGCTTGTGACAGCTATATCGTACATAAATAAAATAATTAATATGTATATATATATATATATATATATATATATATATATATATATATATATATATATATATATATATTATTTATATATACATTATATATATATTATATATATATTATATATATATTATATAATATATATATAATCCATTTATAAAAAATAATATACATATATATAATATTGCATATACATATATATGTGTGTGTGTTTGTGTGTGTGTGTGTGTGTGTGTGTGTGTGTGTGTGTGTGTGTGTGTGTGTGTGTGTGTGTGTGTGTGTGTGTGCGCGTGTGTGTGCGTGTGTGTGTGTATATATATATATATAGATAGACTTTATTCAAAGAGGAAAAGCACGTCAAACCCTGCAGCTCATTGCGATGCCTTCCGTTGCAACACCAACCGCACATTTACGTGACGTCATCCAATCAACACGACGGCTGCGGTCATGCGATTCGAGGAGAGGGGAAAAAAGGGGACTAAATTTGGGACACGGACACACGAAGGAAAAAGAACGAAAAAAAATAACCAGAAAAAAAGAGGAAGGAAGAATTAAAAAATAAATAAATATGTTGATGAATGAGGAAAATACTATATTTAAATAAATAAATCAAAGGAGGATGCAGAAAAAAAAACAATAAAAGCGAAAATTAAATGGGAGGAAATGAAAAAAAAAAACGAAGGTGGAGGAGGAGGAATAGGAACAGAAATGAAGAGAAATATAACCAACGTAAAAATGCCTGGCTGTTGCAATAAGCATGTTATCGCCGACTTACTTGGAACAATCATGCAAAAATAAATGTTGCATAAACCAACACTTTCCTCATACGGCCATAAAATGTAAACATCCCCCCTTCCCCCTCCCCCCCTAGCCACCTCCACCGTTACCCGTCTTCCTCACAAACGCAGTGAAGGAGAAAGGGAGAGAGGGAGGGAGTGGGAGAGGGAGGGAGGGAGGGAGGGAGGGAGGGAGGGAGGGAGGGAGGGAGGGAGAGAGAGTGAGAGAGGGAGGGAGAGAGAGAGAGAGGGAGTGGGAGAGGGGGAGGGAGAGGGAGAGGGAGAGGGAGAGGGAGAGGGAGAGGGGGAGGGAGGAGAGGGAGAGAGAGAGAGAGAGAGAGAGAGAGAGAGAGAGAGAGAGAGAGAGAGAGAGAGAGAGAGAGAGAGAGAGAGAGAGAGAGAGAGAGAGAGAGAGAGAGAGAGAGAGAGAGAGGGAGAGAGAGAGAGAGAGAGAGAGAGAGAGAGAGAGAGCGAGAGAGAGCGAGAGAGAGCGATCGAGCGAGAGAGAGCGAGAGAGCGAACAAAATAGAAACCGAGAGCGAGAACACGATCGAGCGAAATTCAAACGTCGAAGCAAGAGAGAACAACCGATAAAAACAAATGAACGAGAACAAGGACCGCATAGGCAACGTGACCCAACGCCAAAACAATGGCCACCACATCACCGCAACAGATACAAGGTCACTCGTCGGGGTCAACAGCCAAGGGTTAAAGGCCGGCAAGAGAAGTCTGGCCGAATTTGACCTCGAATATGAGCAGGCAAGGTCATATACTTGGAGAAAGAAAAAGAAGAGAAATAGTAGAGAGAAGTGAGGAAGGATGAGGAGGGAGTGGGAGGGAGAGCGAGAGAGAAGAGAGAGAAGAGAGAGAAGAGAGAGAAGAGAGAGAAAAGAGAGAGGAGAGAGCGAGCGAGAGAAAAGAGAGATGAGAGAGCGAGCGAGAGAAGAGAGAGATGAGAGAGCGAGCGAGAGAAGAGAGAGAGGAGAGAGCGAGCGAGAGAAGAGAGAGAGAGAGAGAGCGAGCGAGAGGAGAGAGAGAGGAGAGAGCGAGCGAGAGGAGAGAGAGAGGAGAGAGCGAGCGAGAGGAGAGAGAGAGAATTCGGAAGAGGGAAAGAGAGGAGAGTGGAGAAAGGAAAGTGGAAGTGAGAGTGAAAAAGGGAAAAGGGTGGAGAGAGTTTACACATAATAACCAACACATGACCTCGTCTCAATAACTCCAGCCCCCCCCCCCCCACACACCCTACCTCGCCCCCACCCCTTCGCTACACATCCGCCACCTGACCTCCCTTCAGCAGGTCAGAGGTCACGGCACAAAATTTCTAAACAGCCCCCACCCCCCCATTAGACAAAAAAGTTATCGATGCCGCCGTCTCTAATCGGCTTGCAACATGCATAAATCAGTGTTATAAAATAGGGCCATTATCCTAGAATGGGTGTTGCATGACCGGAAATGACCTGACAAAGGGTTTGGCTGTTCACCTTCAACATTTCAACTTCTTGTGCAATCTCTCGAACTCGTTATTCTGTTATCTTCTTCCTATCATTATTTCACAATTGTTTTACCCCTTTTCCTTTATTCAAATGTTTCCTTTTATTCAAATGTTTCTACTATGATTACTACTACTACTACTATAACTACTATTACTATTACTAGTAATACCACGACTACTACTACTATTACTTCATTTCATTATTTCTTTTTCCTCCTGCATTTTCATTCGCCTTTATTGCGGTCTACCTCCCACTTCCGCATTTTTTATTTGCATTCCATCTCCATCTCTCTCTCTCTCTCTCTCTCTCTCTCTCTCTCTCTCTCTCTCTCTCTCTCTCTCTCTCTCTCTCTCTCTCTCATTCTCTTCTTACTCCATCCTCCTTCCCCTTTATCTCTTATTCCTCTTCGCTTCCTTGTCATTCCTATTCCTCTTCGATTCCTTGTTATTCCTATTCCTCTTCGATTCCTTGTTATTCCTATTCCTCTTCGCTTCCTTGTCATTCCTATTCCTCTTCGCTTCCTTGTTATTCCTATTCCTCTCCTCCTCCATCCCCTCTTCCTTCTCCCCGTCGCTCCCCTCTCAACCCTCCTTATAATCCATCTACTTATTTGCCTCTTTTCGTCCTGTTCCCCTTTCTCTCTTCCTCTTCCTATTTTTCCCTTCCTCTCCTTCCATCCATCTCTTCCCGTTCTTCCCATTCTGTCTCCTTCCTCCCTTCCTTCCTTCCTTCTCTTCCTATTTCGTCCTGCCTCTCCTCTCTCCCTCCCACCTCCATTTCTTCTAACAAGTCCTTCTTCCCATCAATCCTCCTCCTCCTCCTCCTCCTCCTCCTCCTCTTCTTTCCATCAATCCTCCTTCTCCTCCTCCTCCTCCTCTTCTTTCCATCAATCCTCCTCCTCCTCCTCCTCCTCTCTTCCTCCCTCCTCCTCCTCCTCCTCCTCTTCTTTCCATCAATCCTCCTCCTCCTCCTCCTCCTCTTCTTCCCATCAATTCTCCTCCTCCTCCTCCTCTTCTTTCCATCAATCCTCCTCCTCCTCCTCCTCTTCTTTCCATCAATCCTCCTCCTCCTCCTCCTCCTCTTCTTCCCATCAATTCCTCCTCCTCCTCCTCCTCCTCCTCCTCCTCTTCTTTCCCATCCATCCTCCTCCTCCTCCTCCTCCTCCTCTTTTTTCCATCAATCCTCCTCCTCCTCCTCCTCCTCTTCTTTTCATCAATCCTCCTCCTCCTCCTCTTCTTTCCATCAATCCTCCTCCTCCTCCTCTTCTTTCCATCAATCCTCCTCCTCCTCCTCCCCCTCTTCTTTCCATCAATCATCCTCCTCCTCCTCCTCCTCCTCTTCTTTCCATCAATCCTCCTCCTCCTCCTCTTCTTTCCATCAATCCTCCTCCTCCTCCTCCCCCTCTTCTTTCCATCAATCATCCTCCTCCTCCTCCTCTTCTTTCCATCAATCCTCCTCCTCCTCCTCCTCCTCCTCTTCTTTCCATCAATCCTCCTCCTCCTCCTCCTCCTCCCTCACAAACACAAGTCCCGACGCAGACTACGACCACAAAGCTACGTGATAACCTCTACGCGATGGCCACATCCTCTTGGCGACGTGTGTGTGTGTGTGTGTGTGTGTGTGTGTGTGTGTGTGTGTGTGTGTGTGTGTGTGTGTGTGTGTGTGTGTGTGTGTGTGTGTGTGTGTGAGAGTGAGAGAGTGAGAGAGTGAGAGAGTGAGAGAGTGAGAGAGTGAGAGAGTGAGAGAGTGAGAGAGTGAGAGAGTGAGAGAGTGAGAGAGGAGGGGAGGAGGGAGGAAGAAGGAAGGAATAAAGGGAGGGAGAGGGAGAGGGATGGAGATAGGAAGAGGGAGAGGGAGAAGGAGAGGGAGAAGGAGAGGGAGAAGGAGAGGGAGAAGAGGGAGAGGGAGATAGGGGTAGGGGAAGGGGAAGGGAGAGGGAGATAGGGGTAGGGGAAGGGGAAGGGAGAGGGAGATAGGGGTAGGGGAAGAGGGGGGGTGGGGCATAAGTATGACTCAGCCTCCCTTCCCTCGGCCTCGTTTGTAGACATACTATATAAGGCAACAAGCAAGGAGGAGTGGGGGAGTGGGGGAATGGGGGAGTAGATATGCAATGTGCAAATGGTTCAATATTTATTCATCTATTTTAGTAGATGGGGTTATGCAATGGCATTTACGATGCGATGAAATGAAATAAAATTAATGAAACTGTACGAGTTCCGTAATTTGCAATTGCTAATGTATAGGTAATGCAACATGTATGATACAGTATACAAAGAAAAAAAAATCGGGCTTGGAAGTGCTATCTTGCAGGTGGGCGCGCACATGCATTAGTGTGTTCGTTCATTCGTAAGGACATGTTGAACTATCTTGCAATACTCCAGTCGATGAAGCAAATAACAAGCTCTGCAACCTGTCGATAAGATATTGCAAGGAACAATCATAAGGGCAGAAACACACAGTTCAAAAGCAGGATATAAACACAGGATGCAAGGTGCAGGATATAAGCGCATGGCAGACGTGCAAGGGCCAAGTGCATGCGCAGGGGACGACAAGTGCCAGAGCAAACAAATGACTGCCTAAACGCGCCACTTGCTCCCGACTGGCGACCCGCTTCGGACTCGCTGCGGTGACGTCACTGCTCGCAACGCTGACGTCACGCGGGTTGCCCGACCAGATCCACAAAACGAGGGAATCTGCCCGTTGCAAGGATTCAACTTTTGCGTCGCCAAAATGCAGCAACGGCGCCACCATCGCGGCATTGAATAAATACCATCAATTATTATTATTTTTTTTTCACAAACTCAAATTATCATTCATGATAAACACGTGATTAGTTACACATGTTAAATGTAAAATTGAACTGGAAAAATCCCGTGAAACAGAAATACATAAATTTTAACTTATCACTGAGTCAAGGCAATGCAAGGAGGGGGGAGGAGGGGGGAGGTCGACATCACCCCTTCATTCCCCCATCACCCCCACCCAGCCCCCTCCCCCAGCGTCCAAAACAACCTTGAACAGCTGAGGAAAGTCAACCTATCTACGCAAAAACGGACCCGCCCACTTCTTATCTTTTTCCCCCCCTCTGTATCTCTTTTTTATCACCAATTTACAATAGTGTGTTTGGGAGGAGGGAAACCACAAGCAGATAATGAATGTTGTTTTTGATCAAGAGTGTTTATTTTTACGGAGGAAATCTATGATCTATTTAACATGTGATAAGATCGTGGGGGGGGGGGGAAACAGTGTGGTTTGGAGATCACATTTACTACATCAATCGGGTAAACAATATTTGCATTTTTAATCATCATTCGACAAACACCCCAGGCAAACAAGCAATTAGTGTTGCCTAATTATAGTGATTTTACACATTTTGAAACTTGTATTAACGTCTCATCCATACGAAATAACCTGTGAATGAATAAATACGGTTTCTAAGAACGAAAAGCAGAGGAAAATAATCCTTCTGACACCAGACAACAAGAACCATTCTCGCACTTTCCTGTTAACGGGGAGGAGAAACCTTACGTAGCCTTAAGGTATTAGGGGCCTTGCCTTATCCCCCCACCTCATCCCTCCCCCCCTTTAAGGTATTTGGGCCCCTGCCTTACCCCCCACCTCCCTACCCCCTTGACCATGTCTGAGAAAGAAGGGGGGGGGGGCTCATCCGTCTGGCTTCCATTATGATAATTATTAATGTGAATCACTACATAAATTTCCACTGAATTACACGACTTTGTCCTAAATAGAAAATCCGTGGAAATAGATTATGCTAGCTATAGTGTGTGTGTGTGTGTGTGTGTGTGTGTGTGTGTGTGTGTGTGTGTTTGAGAGAGAGAGAGAGAGAGAGAGAGAGAGAGAGAGAGAGAGAGAGAGAGAGAGAGAGAGAGAGAGAGAGAGAGAGAGAGAGAGAGAGAGAGAGAGAGACAGACAGATAAAGAAATAGTAAGCGAGATGAGAGATAGTATATCTATCCTTCCTTCAGTCAATGAATGAGGAGGCCCTGATACACGTACAACTAATCCCGACACCCAGGCTTATCTCGCGCACAGACCAAGCACTAAAAAAAGGACAGAGGAACTTACCAGGCGTCTTGATCTCAAACTCCCTCATCATGCCCCTTCGCACACACTACACTACGTCTTGCAAGTGTGTAAAGTGTCTCCCTTAGGAGTATGAAAGGTGTGGGGGAGGGGTGGGGAGGGTAAGGGAGGGGGCAGAAGAGAGGGTAGGCAGGGGTAGGAGGGGAAGGGGAGCTGGGTGAGGAGCGGGGAAGGAAGGAGGAAGACGGGGCAAGGGAGGAAGCAAACGACCTCAACAAGGCCGTTCGATTCCACGAAAATCGAACAAGCGATCGCCAGGCATTCACAACGGAACAAACTCCTCCCAGAGAGTGTGTCTTCGTTTCACAACTGTTCGCTCGCTAAACGATTGTATGTTCTCTCAAGACGAGGACGAAGCCGAAGCCACAGCCGCCGTCGCGCCACGTATCTCACAAGCTTTTCGAACACTGAAAATGTGTCACAAGAGCCACGGCGAACACATGCAGCTCACTCGGCGGTGTACACATGACTGAGCTGCCACAGCACGAGTCTAGTGTACGTGAGGGACGAAGCGCCGTGTGTACGTACATGTGTGCGTCGTCTGTGTGCACCCTGGCGCCAGTCAACCGCTGTATCACAAGGTCAACGCACAGAGCTCGGATTTTACTTTATCGCATATTCTAAAACACTTATCCCGTGGCACATTATGTCACTGATGACAGCTTATCTGATAAGAGTGGTTGAACAAGGTGGCATGTCTTATCAGCTGCACAAAGGGCAGGGGGAAGGGGGAAGGAGAAAGGGGGAAGGGGGAAGGGGATAGGGAAGGAAAGGGAGAGGAGGAATGGGAGAGGGAAGGGAGGCAGGAAAGGGGAGAGCGGAGGAAGAATATGAAAGTGAAAGGGGGATGGGGAAAGGGAGAATACGAAAAAAAGGTAATTCGGAGAATGAGACAGAAGGGGAGAGAAGGAAAGGGAGGAGAAGAGGAGGGAAGGGGGAGGAGAAGAGGAGGGAAGGGGGAGGAGAAGAGAAGAGGGAGGGAGGGGGAGGAGAAGAGGAGGGAAGGGGGAGGAGAAGAGGAGGGAAGGGGGAGGAGAAGAGGAGGAAGGGGGGGAGGAGAAGAGGGGAGGGAAGGGGGAGGAGAAGAGGAGGGAAGGGGGAGGAGAAGAGGAGGGAAGGGGGAGGAGAAGAGGAGGGAAGGGGGAGGAGGAAGGAGGGAGGAAGGGGGAGGAGAAGAGGAGGGAAGGGGGAGGAGAAGAGGAGGGAAGGGGGAGGAGAAGAGGAGGGAAGGGGGAGGAGAAGAGGAGGGAAGGGGGAGGAGAAGAGGAGGGAAGGGGGAGGAGAAGAGGAGGGAAGGGGGGAGGGAGAAGAGGGAGGGAAGGGGGGAGGAGAAGAGGAGGGAAGGGGGAGGGAGAAGAGGAGGGAAGGGGGAGGAGAAGAGGAGGGGAAGGGGAGGAGAAGAGAAGGGAAGGGGGAGGAGAAGAGGAGGGAAGGGGGAGGAGAAGAGGAGGGAAGGGGGAGGAGAAGAGAAGGGAAGGGGGAGGAGAAGAGGAGGGAAGGGGGAGGAGAAGAGGAGGGAAGGGGGAGGAGAAGAGAAGGGAAGGGGGAGGAGAAGAGAAGGGAAGGGGGAGGAGAAGAGAAGGGAAGGGGGAGGAGAAGAGGAGGGAAGGGGGAGGAGAAGAGGAGGGAAGGGGGAGGAGAAGAGGAGGGAAGGGGGAGAAGAGGAGGGAAGGGGAGAAAGGAGCAGGGAAGGGGAGAAAGGAGCAGGGAAGGGCTGGGGGAGAGTGTATGTGTGGGGTGTGGGGTTGGGGGGTTAGGGGGAGGGGCGGTGGTGGTGGTTTCTCGGTTGCACGCCCAAATACCTCTGCAAGGTCGATCCAGTGCCTCCAAAACTACAACCAGTCACCATTTTTGTTTAAAACTCGATCCAAAATTACAGCAGCCATTTTGCAGCCTGTCAACACACCACCACAACCACGCCCTAGTGTAATGATTTTCCTTTTTAAAGTCCTCGGGAACCCGGGCTCTCCTTGCTGTTGCTCCGGCTGTATGGGGGAGGGGGGGAGGGGGGAGGGGGGAGGGGTAAGGGGTAAGGAGAGAGGAGTAAGGGGAGGGATAATGGGGTAGGGGTAGGGGTAAGGGGAGGGAGGGGTAAGGGTGTAGGGGTAGGGGTAAGGGGAGGGGGAGAGGGTAGGGGTAGGGGTAAGGGGGAGAGGGAGGGGTAAGGGGAGGAGGAGGGAAGGAGGGAGTGGTAAGGGGGAGGGATAATGGGGTATGGGGGTGGGAGGGAGGGGTAAGGGGAAGGAGGGAAGGATGAAGGGGCGTGAGAGGGAGAGGAGGACTGGGGGAGGGAGGGAGGGAGGAAGTGAGAGAGAGAGAGAGAGAGAGAGAGAGAGAGAGAGAGAGAGAGAGAGAGAGAGAGAGAGAGAGAGAGAGAGGGGGAAGAGAAGAAAGGAGGAGGAAGAGAGAAAACCGAGGAAAACGATAAAGGCATAAAAGAAGAGAAAAAAAGAGAACGGTGATGCAAAAGATGGGCAGAGAGGAAGAAGTAGGAAACGAGAGATAAATAGGGGAGAGGGGAAGGGGGAGGGGGGAGGAGGAATAGGGAGATGAACGATCCTCAGAGACCCATACGTACCCATTCACCCCCAAGGATAACAGCGAATGGCATTGAATGAACGAAATCCACCGGGACGAAAAAAAAAAAAAACACAGACGGAAAGATAGTGATCACCCCCGCCCCCTCCCCCCCCCTCCCCTCCCCGCTCCCCCCATACCAATCTTGGCTGTCGATGCCCTCCTGGAATCAAACCGGAGTGCCCTTTGGGATGAATGACACAGCATCCGCATCCAGATAACAAAGATTAGATAAGAACGCAGATAGAAGGATTGGTCGAGTGGAAGCAGATATCAGATGGTGAAATATTCTAATCTATTTCTTTTTTTCTTCTTGAGGTAGTGCTAGCAACAGTGCAAAGTGGTATTCAATATCAACTTAGGTCTATTGATGAATAACAAAACTCATTCATTCACGGCCTAACCAAAGCAGGAAGGAAAAAACAGCACCAGCGTTAGACGTCCCCCTACCCCCCTACCCCCCACCCCTACCCCCACGAAGCCCCCCCCCCACACCATAAACGTGAAGACGTGTGTACGAGTGAAGTGAAGTGTGTGTGTGTGTGTGTGTGTGTGTGTGTGTGTGTGTGTGTGTGTGTGTACGTGCTATGTGTACGACTTCATGTACGATTTAAATTTCAATTCGCCCTCGAATTGTATCTATAGAGACAAACCGGCAACTGTGGCATGTCTGCTCGTCTGTCTGTCACACACAATTCTAAATACTTCCTCCTCCTCCTCCTCCTACTTCTTCTCTTCTACTTCTTGCTTCCCACCTCCTCCTCCTCCTCTTCTTCATTACGAGAAGTTCCTCCCACCATTTTTTTTCTCAACTTGGCGCCCCCCCCCCTTGCAAGACAGGTGCACTTGATGGATGCCATGCAAGGGTGAGAGCGAATGGAGAGGGGTTGCCAAGTCTTCATTTAGGGCGAGAAAATTTTAATACGAGTCGTGGGTGCTGGGTTGGGGGGGTTGGAGAGAGGGGTTGGAGAGAGGGGTTGGAGAGAGGGGGGAGGGGGATCGGGGATGGGGAGTGGGGTTGAGATGGAGAGAGAGGGGGGATGGGGGAGGGGGGAGGGGGATAGAGAGAGGGGGGAAGGGGATGGGGGATAAGGAGAGGGTGATGGGGGATGGGGAAGGGAGTGGGGTTGAGATGGAGGAGAGGAGGGCAGGGATAATGGTGGGGGAGGAAATGATTATGGCGATGGGGGGAGTAAAAAGAATGTTAGGGCGGAGTCTGGCTTAGTATTATCAAGGTATGGCGAAATAATGTCGAAAGGAGGAAGAAGGAAGGAACAAGGGCGAGGGTGGGGGAGGGGGGTAGGAAGGGAGGAGGGAGGAAGGAAGGGAGGAAGGGAGGAAAAGAGAGGAAGGGAAGTAAGGAGGAAGGGAGAAAAGAAAGGAAGGGAAGTAAGGAGGAAGGGAGAAAGGGAAAGGAAGGGAAGTAAGGAGGAAGGAAGAAAAGAGAGGAAGGGAAGTGAGGAGGAAGACGGAGGATAAACCGGGGAGGGGAATACGACATAAAAATAAAAAAATAAAAAAATAAAAAAACTGGAGACAGAAGAAGAGGTAAGGAACGAGAGGCAAATAGATACGAAAGAGGGAGCGAGTGAGTAAAAAGAGGATAGTAAAGAGAGAAGAAGGAAGGACACAAAGACCGAACAACCAACAGATAACAAGAACAACCCCTCCCCCTACCCCCACCCTCATACCGGATGTTCTCCCTTTACCCCCCCCCCCCCCCCACGCCCTAACGCAAGAAGGAAAACAAAAGCTAAAGAGACGAGCACACCTGTTCGCACCATACCACTTTCATCTCGAATTCTCGGCACGCGGCTGGCTGTTAAAGCTAACCTCCTCTTGCCGTTCGGACACCTTTAAGGAGGACGGCTAGACAGGATGGAGTCTGATGTCTGGAGATAGGATGAAGAGTTGCAGAAGTTGCAGGAGGAGTAACAGTTGTTGTAGTAGTAGTAGCAACAGTAGAAGAAGTAATAGTAGTAACAGTAGTAGCAGTAGTAACAGTAGTAGCAGTAGTAACAGTTACTTCAGTAGTAACAGTAGTAACAGTAGTAACAGTAGTAACAGTAGTAGTAGTAGTAACAGTAGTAGTAGTAGTAACAGTAGTAGTAGTAGTAACAGTACTACTAGTAGTAGTAGTAGTAGTAGTAGTAGTAGTAGTAGTACCACCAGTTGCAGTAATAGTTGAATAGCACTAGTTATAGTGGTAATAGTAATGGTAACAGCAGTAGTAAGTGACAGTAGAAATAATAGTAATAAACAATGGTAATAGTTATAGTAGTAAAAGTAGTAGCATAACATTATTTTCTTTAAACCGCATCTATAATGATGACAATCAGCATCAGTCTCATAAAACAATACATGAAATACATGTTTGTGCGCAAGCTGATGAAAAATTGCCTCGTCCAGTCATTAAATACTAACCCAGCATAAATATACAATCAAACCCACAAGTAAAATACCATCACTTCCATTTAAAGCGAAGAAATAAAGGCATAACAAAAAATCGTTACGAAAGAGCAAAGAAACGACAAATACTAAACAAAAAACGACAGTACGAAATCACAGATAGAATCCCGTGCAAAGGAACTCACTCTGACGAATGAATGAATGAATGAATGAATGAATGGACTGCAGCCGTGTGTGTGGATGGGTGGATGTGGATGTGGGTCAATGTATGTGGATGGGTGTGTGTGTGGATGGATGGATGTGTGTGGATGGATGGATGTGTGTAGATGGATGGATGTGGATTGATGTGTGTGGATGGATGGATGGATGGATGTGGATGGGTGTGTGTGTGTGTGTGGATAGGTGTGTGTGTATGGATAGGTGTGTGTGTGTGTATGGATAGGTGTGTGTGTATGGATAGGTGTGTGTGTGTGTGTGTATGGATAGGTGTGTGTGTGTGTGTGTGTGTGTATGGATAGGTGTGTGTGTGTGTATGGATAGGTGTGTGTGTGTGTATGGATAGGTGTGTGTGTGTGTATGGATAGGTGTGTGTGTGTGTGTGTGTATGGATAGGTGTGTGTGTGTGTGTATGGATAGGTGTGTGTGTGTGTGTATGGTGTGTGTGTGTGTGTGTGTGTATGTGTGTGAGTGTGTGTGTGTGTGTATGTGTGCGTGTGTGTGTGTGTTTGTGTATTTACATGCATATTTACATCCCTGTCCAAAACATCCCTCCAGCCAGTGATCAAGAGACGTAAATTTGACCCCTTTCTGAATCCCCTTTCTGGATCATCCCCGTTATTTTGATTGCTCTGGCGAGAGATGGAATAGGTTCGTAAAAAGAAAGAAAAAAAACAAAAAGGTTTTCCAATCATCAGAGTGTTTAATTGATGGCATTCGACTACTGACAGAGTAAACATTTATGAAAATTTAATATACGTTTGTATTTGGTTTGTCGCTTTCTGTTCCCGAATGCACCTTTTGAAGTGATTTGAGTTGATAGAAAAGTCATGATTATAAATTTGAAAAAAGAAAAAAAAAATGTTGATGAAAAAAAGCACAGTTAGATCAACTAAAAACTATTTCATTCATCAATAAAATCGTTTGGTATTAAATCTGACAGAATTACCTCCATTACTATTTAATTGATACAGAAATAAAAACACTGGATGTTAACACGGAAAAATAACGCGTTTCGCCATTAACCTAAATGCTAATATTAATATCTATCATGATAATAATAAATACTAACAATGGTGTTAGTGATATTAATAATCATGATTATTACCATTACTATTGCTATCTTTATCCATTTATGTCCTTTAGGTTCAGTAGGTCATTTAATATCATGATCAACATTAATGATATTATTATTATCTTGTTTATTATGTTTCGCTTGTGTGTGTGTGTGTGTGTGTGTGTGTGTGTGTGTGTGTGTGTGTGTGTGTGTGCGTGCGTTTGTGTGATTGTTGAGTGTGTGTTTATCCATCTGTTTAGAAATATTTTTTTGGTTACAATAAGGAGAGAGAGAGAGAGGGAGAGAGAGAGAGAAAGAAAGAGAGAGAGAGAGAGAGAGAGAGAGAGAGAGAAAGAGAGAGAGAGAGAGAGAGAGAGAGAGAGAGTGTGTGTGTGTGTGTGTGTGTGTGTGTGTGTGTGTGTGAGATACATAGAGCGACAGAGAGTTATACATACATATATCTTTGAAGCTTTTCAATCCCCCAGCTTTGTTGTCCTAAATATACACAAGCGTCCTTAATGCCGCCAGTTAATATTCAAACCTGAAATTCACTCGGCCATGACTCCCGTGTAATGGCCAACTGACTTCGTTACTGACATTTAGAACCCATTAACGTTGCCGCTATCATATTCTGCCTCAGATGTTGAATTTGGGCGGCGTTGCGAGCTGACTGGGAGGGAGGGATAGGGTTAGCCTCGCGTATAATGGTTGTCGGGGGGTCAGTTCAAGTTCATGGGGGTGTGGGTGGGTGGGGGTGGGGGTGGGGGTGGGGGGGGGGGGGTCAGTTCAAGTTCATGGGGGTGGGGGTGCGGGGGGAGGGGGGTCAGTTTAAGTTCATGGGGGTGTGGGCGGTGGGGGGGTCAGTTCAAGTTCATGGGGGTGGGGGTGGGGGTGGGGGGTCAGTTCAAGTTCGTGGGGTTGGGGGTGGGGGTTGCGGGGGGGTCAGTTCAAGTTCATGGGGTTGGGGGTGGGGTGCGGGGGGAGGGCAGTTCTAGTTCATGGGGGTGGGGGTTGGGGGGCGGGGGGAGGGGGGGGCAGTTCAAGTTCATGGGGGTGGGTGGGGGTGGGGGTGCGGGTGGGGGGGCAGTTCAGGTTCATGGGGGTGTGGGTTGGGGTGCTTGGGGAGGGGGTCAGTTTAAGTTCATGGGGGTGGGGGTGGGGGGAGTTCGAGTTCATGGGGGTGGGGGTTGGGGTGCGGGGGGTCAGTTCAAGTTCATGGGGGGGGGGGGAGGGGGGTTATGGTACTAGGGATGAGGTTGAAAGAGGTTAATGCTATGGTGGTTTTCCTTTTGTTTGTTTGTTTTTCTTTCTTTTTCTCTTGCTTTTTCTCTTTCTCTTATTTTTTTCACTCTCTTTTTTTCTTTCTCTCTCGCTCTTTTTCTCCCGTTCTCTCTCTCTCTCTCTCTCTCTCTCTCTCTCTCTCTCTCTCTCTCTCTCTCTCTCTTTCTCTCTCTCTCTCTCTCTCACACACACACATACACATACACACACACATATACGCACACACACACACACACACACACACACACTAAACTGGATCTTATTTGTTGCTTTAACAAAACGTGAACTTTAAAAAAAAAAAAAAAAAAAAATACTTTGTCACTAGCTTTTCATATAGAGAAATGTTCATGTGAAAGACTTTTCCTGTCACACAGACACATCCGCAGGTTAGTTGAGGGTAATGCAACAAAAGTATCAACGGAAATTGTTTGCAGCAATTTACAAAAAAAAAAAAAAAAAAAAATACGGATATTTAGTTTATTTGTAATGTGACAAAACCATTACTTGAAAGAGTTACGTGTTCTCGGAATTTCTTTGTTATTTTGGGTTTGTCCACCCGTTATTGCATTTCTATTTGTGTTTATGTATCCAGCCGTTATGCATATTTGCCCAGACATCCACGAAATACGTTTTACAAATGCATATATTCGTGTATAAATGCGCATTTATTGGTCTTTCTCTTTCCGTGCACAATATTGGAAAAAAAAAGGAGTGTCACAATTTGGTTCGGTATATCCAGGTTATGCATTTAACAAAGCTTTCCAAACCCAGGAACAATATAGCTTACCCTGCATTACATGGGATTTTACACGAGCCTGAATTTCAGTTCGACATAACCTGAAACCGAATAACTGTCCTGTAACTTCGCTCGGGTGAGGAATACAATTCATAAAAGAATACTTAACTTTAAAACCATTTCTGTCGTGAAGTTCTCTTTTCCTCCCCCTACCTCTCCCCCTTATGATTTACAGGTCTTCGTAGAAATAAAGTCTCAGGGAAATGTCTTTGTTATAAAGGGATGAGGTATTGAATACATTCTCTGCATTTCAGGAGGAGATAGAGAAGGGGAGAGAGAGAGAGAGAGAGAGAAACAAGAGGAAGAAGGAGAGGTGAAAATCTATCGATGGAGAGAGCAAAGGGAGCGAATGAGAGGCAGAGAGAAAAAGAGAGAGGGGGGTGGAAGAGAAACGGAGAGAAAGAGGAAGAGAGAGAAAGAGAGAGAGAGAGAGAGAGAGAGAGAGAGAGAGAGAGAGAGAGAGAGAGAGAGAGAACAGAGACAAAGAGAAACATAGACAGAGAAAAAAACGAACAAAAACAGAAGTAATAGACATAAACCCAAAACAAGCCAATAAAGAAACAATCTACCAAAGAATTCCCAAAAATAAGACCCCAAAGATTTCAAAGCCACAAACAGAAGACATCGCGCAGCTGACATGTCCAACTCCAGACTTCAGACCCTAGGGCACTAAACCTGACATTTGTGAGTATGTATCAACGGCAGCTGAGACTCTGGATTAGGTGAGACAATCAACAACCCTTGTAACAATCGAGATACTCAAAGGAACCCATTTAGCCTGGTTGAGAAGTCCAAAAAGTCTCAAAGCGAAGGCGCAGCGACTTCTGCACGGGTCTTGCAGGTTAGGAGTAAACGCCCAGGCCTCTTTCACTTTTTTTTTTTTTTGTGTGTGTGTGTGTGTCTGTTTGTCTCTGGATAGGTGGGTAGTTGTCTGTAACTGTTTATTTATCTATTTCTCTGTCTGTCTCTCTCTCTCTCTCTCTCTCTCTCTCTCTCTCTCTCTCTCTCTCTCTCTCTCTCTCTCTCTCTCTCTCTCTCTCTCTCTCTCTCTCTCTCTCTCTCTGTCTCTCTCTGCCTGGCTCTCTCTCTCTCTCTCTCTCTCTCTCTCTCTCTCTCTCTCTGCCTCTCTCTCTCTCTCTCTCTCTCTCTCTCTCTCTCTCTCTCTCTCTCTCTCTCTCTCTCTCTCTCTCTCTCTCTCTCTCTCTCTCTCTCTCTCTCTCTCTCTCTCTCTGTCTGTCTCTGTCTCTCTCTCTCTCTGTCTCTGTCTCTGTCTCTCTATCTATCTATCTATCTATCTCTCCCTCTCTCATATGTATATATACAGAGCATGTAAAAGAGATATCAAACAAAAAGATAAAAAGCTTCACAGTATTAAGCGATTAATTCCTAACTAATCTTGATTAATCTTTCTTTCCAGATATCGTGTGAATCGGTTACAAAACACAAAACAACAAACAGAAGATTAATTATTCTAAATGGAAAAATTGTATTCGTTGATGAGAATAGATCGTTTCCTTTCCTTTGCCAAAATATGATAATTCCCCGCCAAAAGGAAATAATCTAATTAATCAAAATGAAACAATTTCTTACGTCAAAATAGATCACTCCAATTCGTCAAGATAAACCAATATCAAAGGCCAAAATAAGATAATTAAATTCCCTCAAGATATGGCAACATGGCCTTAAATGACGTCACATTTCCGTCGACAGGTAAACATTGTCGTCAAGGAAGCCGATGGCCGTTAGATTTGAATTTTGAATTTCTTTTTTATTTACTTGTTTGTTATCTATTTTAAAAGGGACTAGTATGAAAGTCTGACATTTGCTTGCACACACACACACACAGACACACACACAAACACACACACACACACACACACATATATATATATATGATATATATCTGGCGACGAGTAGGAGAGGTATCAGTGCTAGGTCTCAGCGATATTAAGTGTAAAANGAAGGGGGAGATGGGAGGGAGTGAGGGTAAGAAGGAAGATAGTAAGGAGGGAAGTGGGGGAAGAAAGTGGCGGAAGCAAGGAAGGAAGGATGGAAGTGGCGGAAGGAAGAAAGGATGGAAGTGGCGGAAGGAAGGAAAGAAAGAAGGAAGGAAGGAAGGAAGGAAGGAAGGAAGGAAGGAAGGAAGGAAGGAAGGAAGGAAGGAAGGAAGGAAGGAAAGAAGGAAAGAAGGAAGGGAGGATGGAAGGAAGGAAAGAAGGGAGGAAGGGAAGAAGGAAGGAAAGAAGGGAGGAAGGGAAGGAAAGAACAGGAATGGAAGGAGGGAAATGGGGGAAGGAGAGAAGGAAGTAGGGAAGGAGAGAAAAGGAGGGAAATGGGGTAAGGAAAGACGACAGTAGGGGGGGAAGGGGGAAAGAATCATGACCAAGAACATACCGTATAATATAATATTCTCTATCTTCCCTTCCCTCCCTCTCCCCCCACCATCTCTCCCCTTCCCTCCTTCCCCTCCCTACTCCCATCATCTCTCCCCTTCCCTCCCTCCCCCCCACCCCTCCCTCCCACCTCTTTAATCAAAACACCCAGAACAGGAAAACAAAACCACCACCACCACACAGCCCAACACAGGAGCCTCGTAAGTACAGTAATGATAGAAATGGATATCCTGTGAGAGGCAGAGAGGAAGGGGAAAGGAACAGGGCAGAATAATTACTGTAGCCATGACGTAATGGGAACAGAGATAGAGAAAAGGGGGGGTGGGGAAGGAGGAAGGACAAAGCTCAATGAGTAATGGAAAGTAGAAGGGGGAGGGGTACAGGGGGGCATGGGAGGGCGTGTAGAGAACGGGGAGAGGGGTATAGGAAGTAAGGAAGGGGAGGGAGAGGGAAAAGGGGTAAGATAGGAATGGAGGGAATGAGTGGAGGAAGGGAGGAATGGAGGGAATGAGGGAGGGAGGGAGGGAATGAGGGGGGAAAGGGGTAAGAGAGGAATGGAGGGAATTAGGGAGGGAGGGAGGAATGGAGGGAATGAGGGAGGAATGGAGGGAATGAGGGAGGAATGAATGGAGGGAATGAGGGAGGGAGGGAGGAATGAATGGAGGGAATGAGGGAGGGAGGGAGGAATGAATGGAGGGAATGAGGGAGGGAGGAATGAATGGAGGGAATGAGGGAGGGAGGAAGGAATGGAGGGAATGAGGGAGGGAGGAAGGAATGGAGGGAATAATGGAAGGAAAGAGGAAGAAAGAGGAAGGATGATAGGAGAAGAAGAGAACCAGAGAAGAGAAAGAGAAAAAAGAACAGAAAAGACAGGAAGGGAAAAGAGAAAGCATCACAGGCGCACTGAAGGGAAAACAGGGTGCCGCGGAGGAGTGTACGTGGGGGTGCGGGGGGGGGGAGGAGGTCGCTAAACCGAACCTTCCAGAACACATCAGGAAGAACGGGTCTGAATTCAGCACAAGAAAAACAAGAAAACGTAACGCCCTCTAATTGAGCCGAACCGGGTCGGCGTGGAAACAGCGAAATCCTCACGTTTATGACACTACCTGACCCTCTCTCCCTGGCCGCCCTATCATAGCCTAGGGACCATCTCCATGGCAACAAGCAAGGGGTCAAGGCACAAGTGAATGGCACATAGTAATACAGATTGACACGCGTGCGGATGGACTTAGTGATGTTGGCGAGTGACTGAATTAAAAGCAGTTTCAATGAGATGCACCGATTTATGTTCTTCTTTACTTTACAAAATAAAAAATTAAAGATAAATATGCGAAAAGATAAAAAATTACGGGATGTGTCCTTCTATATAACGTTAGTATTGTATAATGAACCAGACAACGTTAACTTCGATATAAATCCATGCATTCATCACATCTTGAAAGCATTACTATCAAAACATTCATCTCAAAAGATCCCTTAGAACGTACCATCTCATAAACCGTGGATTTAGACCAGTTTACGGCATCACAAAAGAACTCTAACTTCAGACCGTCGGCCTTAAATAAAGTGATTAGAGGTCTGGATTAAATCATTATATCTTGAGGTAAACGTTGACATGTAATAATAAACACTAGCTGAAAACTCGAGACATCTTCCGCAAAAAAAAAGAAAAAAAACGGCGACTGTGATTTCCTATAGATTGGTTATTCTCTATAGAAATTAGCTAACTGTGAAACATTCTACTCCCTGATTAATGCAATTCCGA
>BOPN01001469.1:280000-282500 GCA_017312705.2 Penaeus japonicus
CGAGCTTACTTTTGCACACAGATAGACATGTAAAAAATAAGTCACATTTTACAAACATTTCAATTCACTGGTCCCATTATCTTCTTTCCCTCGACAGTTAAGAATATCAGCTAATAATTAGTTAATATAAGAGCTTATAAGGAGACTTAATATAAGATGCGATTAGATAAGATTGACTTTACTTAATCTCTTAAGACCCGTTCAGTTACGAGAAGTCGACCGACATAATTCCAAGTTCCAGTAATTCATGAGATAATAGGAATTTTGGGATTTGAAATTCGTATTATTCTAGTATGGGTAATTCTAATGGATTCGGGTTATCTGCCGAATGTGGTATAGATGGTGTAATGAGGGTGTGGAGTGTTGAGAAAAGGATATTCAGGGTGATTGTATGCTCGCTCTTCCTTTCATGGTCTCTCTCTCTCTCTCTCTCTCACTCTCTCTCTCTCTCTCTCTCTCTCTCTCTCTCTCTCTCTCTCTGTCTATCTGTCTATCACTCGTTCTCTCTCTCTCTTTCTCTCTCTCCCTCCCCCCCCTCTCTCTCTCTGTCTGCCTGTCTATCTGTCTATCACTCGCTCTCTCTCTCTCTCACTTTCTTTCTCTCCCTCCCCCCCTCTCTCTCTCTTTCTCTCCCACCCTCTCTGTCTCTCTCTCTCTCTCACTTGCTCTCTCTCTCTCTCTCTCTCTCTCTCTCTCTCTCTCTCTCTCTCTCTCTCTCTCTCTCTCTCTCTCTCTCTCTCTCCCTCTCTCTCTCTCTCTTTTTCTCCCCCCCCTCTCTCTCCTATCACTCTCCCTCCTATCCTCAACTCTCTGAAATCGTCATATGATAATCGAATTCAGTGGTGTGAAAGCCCAAGGATAATTCGATTTACAATGGCGTTGTTGTTGTCGAAAGAATGGCTTGGGTTTTGCTTGTTCATTGTTGTTGTGATATCTACTGCAGTGAAAAACACATACACACATACAACACGCACACACACATATACAACACGCACGCACATACATACAACACGCACACACACATACAGCACGCATACATACACACACACACACACACTCACAGACACATACAACACACACACACACACACACACATACACACACACACACATATATACACACACACACACACACACACAAACACACACACACACACACACACGTTCACCCACACATGAAGTGAAATTATGAACCTGTGAATAAATACTTAGAAAAAGACACGAACCCACACAACACAATATTACTTAAGAGACCTTAAGAAGAGGAACGTACAGCCACAAGAGGAATAAGATATCTCGCTAAGTTGGTATGAGAAAAAAAAAAAAAAAGATAAAAAAAAGATACGAGCTATGTTGAGTCTGTCCATAACGTTACCAGTGCGCGAGCTACAAGTTACCATGGCTGGTTTACATAAAAAATGATTATTGCAATGGATTGCAATATAGGCATTATGTTTTTACGTTGTATATGTACGTTACTACAAATGGATGAGCAATATTTTCCGAATCATAGACTAATGACATGGCTCATACATGGTACCAGACACACTAGGGAAAAAATAACTATTTCAACGCATGTGATAGCTTGAATAACATGTGTTCACCTTATTAGTAATCAAATATAAGAATATTACTTCTTGTGACATTCCATAATAATAGTAATGATAATGATAATAATAATAATAATGATAATAATAATAGTAACAATAATAATAATAATAATAATAATAATGATAGTAATAATAATGATACAGATAAACGTTTTGCGTTGTAAAGTTTATAATTCATAGACAAAACTATGAAAATCCTGTAATCTAAGATTTTTTTTTATCGAAATGGATTTTTTTTTTTTTTCAATATGCGCGTTTTCTACNATATATATATATATATATATATATATATATATATATATATATATATATATATATATATATGTATGTATGTGTGTGTGTGTGTAAATGAGTGTGTGTGTATCCGAAAAAAATCCCAGAATGCTGGGCGCCACACTAGGACAATAACCCGAACGCAAAAGCCAGAGATCTATGACTGATAAACTCTAGCAATGATACAATAAGACTGATAAGACAGGCGCAGGTACATGGCCAAAGGCACACATCCTCAACCCCATAACGACAAAATAATGAATGATAACCCACGCTGATAACAGACGAATTCGATAAATCATTCACACCAAAACAATGGCATCACCAACCCCAGTCCCTCCCCCTTCAACTCAAAGAAAAAGGAAAAAAAAGATAAAAAAAAGGAGAAGAAAAAAAAGCAAAACAAAACAAAGGTATCAAAATTGATCAGTGTTTACACAGGTGAGAAACCAGACTGACTGAAGGACAGGTAGGATGACAGGCAGGTGTTGACAGATGTGGGAGGAGCATAACAAGGAGGCTGGTATGTTGACAGAGGGATACCGAGTGAGAGAAAGAGAAAAAAAAATACTTATTATATGTAGGCATACGCACATCCAGGGGAAAAAACGACACAGG
>BOPN01001470.1:0-15000 GCA_017312705.2 Penaeus japonicus
TTTTTATACACACACACACATACATCTATGTTTGCACGAATGAAGAGCTAACATAATCCCCCAAACACACACAAAAAACATATCCAAACATCACATAAAACATAAACACACACGAGTGCCAAGAAGCCCAGCCCAGTCCTCACATGAAATCTCAGAGTGCCTCTCCTTTCCGTTGCTCAAAAAGGAGTAACATTTTTTGACTTAATGTTAGGGATGATTTGTCCCTATGCTAATCTCAGATGTGCGTACGTACACGGCGTCGTGCACATGGAGAGATAAGAACTTTTGTTGTCCTTGGCTAAAATTGCTTGTTTATGGCGATGTGATTGAAAGTTTTAAATATATATGATGAGTATATACATGCATACATACACATATATACACATTTTTCTGTTTATCTACATAACTTTATATATATATCTTTTATATATGTATATGCTTGTATATATATATATATATAATATATATATATATATATATATATATATATATATATGTATATATATGTATATATATATATATATATATATATATATATATATATATATATATATATATATATATATATATATAAATACACATATATATATACATATATATATATATATATATATATATATATATATATATATATATATGCACATATATATATATATATATATATATATATATATATATATATATATATATATGTATATATATATATACACATATATATACATATATATATATATATATATATATATATATATATATATATATATATATATATATATATATGTATATATATACATATATATATATATATATATATATATATATATATATATATATATAGATGTATGTATATATATATATATATATATATATATATATATATATATATATATATATATGTATATGTATATACATATATATATATATATATATATATATATATATATATATATATATATATATATATATATAGATGTATGTATGTATGTATTTATATACATACATTATATATATATATATATATATATATATATATATATATATATATATATATATATATATATATTTATATATATATATGTAAATATATATATATATATATATATATATATATATATATATATATATATATGTATGTATACTTATATATATATATATATATATATATATATATATATATATATATATATATATATATGTATATATAAATATAAATATATATGTATATATATATATATATATATATATATATATATATATATATATATATATTTATGTATAAGTATATATATATATCTATCTATCTATTTATCTATCTATCATCTATCTATCTATCTATCTATCTTTATATTTATATATATGTATATGTATAAATATATATGTATAAATGTATATATATATATATATATATATTTTTTTTTTTTTTTTTTCACACACACAAGCACCAACATATGGCTATAAGCATGCATTTTTACTTTTACATTATGTACATTAGATTTTATCCAATTCCAATAAAAGAGCAAAGACAAGAGACGGACGAAAGAAAAATCAGGAGAAGCGAAAAAAGAAGAGAGCAGGGGTCACTAATGGCACGCCCCCCCCCCCTCCCCCTTGCCACACCATGACCCCTCCCCACACCCCTATGACATCAAAACCCCCCTACCTCCGCCACGATTGGCTGATCCATAATAGATGACCAATCCGCCCGCACCTTCCCCAACACCCTTGCCCCCCTACCCCTCCCCCTCCGCCATCCTCATCCTTGATCTCTCTCCTTCTCCTGCTCATCCTCCCACTTTCTTTCTCTCTCTTCCTCTCATGTATTCCTTGATCTCTTCTCCTCTCTTTACTTATTCTTTCTCTCCCGTTCTATCCCTCTCTTTCTTTCAGTTTCTTATCTTCTTCTCGTCTTACCTCCTTCATCCCTAACCCCTGCTTCCTCCTCCCCCCCTTCCTCTCCCTCTCTTTCCCTCACCCATCCCTGTATTCTCACCCCCTCCCCTCTCTCTCTCTCTGTCTCTTACCCTCCCCCTGCTCCCAACAACCTCCCTCCCTCTCTTTTTCTCTTCCATTTACCTTCTGCTTCCCCCCTCCTTTACTTCCCCTCCCCCTACCCCCAACCCTCTCCCCCTCTCTCCCTCTTCATATCCCCCATCTACCGCAACATCAGCACCTGGGTCTTCATCCCCCCCCCTTTCACTCCCCCCCAAACTGTACTCCATGTTTAGAATCTCCATCACGTTTTTCCCCCGTTGTTCCTATAGGGGGAGAAGGGGGTGGGGTCGTGGCTGGGGGTGGAGGTGAGGAGAGGGAGAAGGGGAGAGGAGAAGAAAAGACGTAATCCCTCCCTATCAAAAAAAAAGAAAAAAAAGAAAGAAAAGAAAAGAGAGAGAGAGAGAGAGAGAGAGAGAGAGAGAGAGAGAGAGAGAGAGAGAGAGAGAGAGAGAGAGAGAGAGAGAGAGAGAGAAAGACGTCAGGTCGTCAAATGACTTAAGATGACCAAGGCTTTCTTATACCCCCATCCCCCCATCCCACACCCCAATAGCCTCGCCCTCCCCCTCCCCCCCTTCTCGATATCAGTCCTTTTGTTTTCGACGGCGATTTTGATAGCTTTCTGTATAGTTGTTTTTTGTGGTTTTCTCTTCTCTCTCTCTCTCTCTCTCTCTCTCTCTCTCTCTCTCTCTCTCTCTCTCTCTCTCTCTCTCTCTCTCTCTCTCTCTCTCTCTCTATCTCTCTCTCTCTCTCTCTATCTATCTATCTATCTATCTTTCTCTCTCTCTCTCTCCCTCTCTGTCTCTCTCTCTATCTCTCTCTCTCTCTCTCTCTCTCTCTCTCTCTCTCTCTCTCTCTCTCTCTCTCTCTCTCTCTCTCTCTCTCTCTCTCTCTCTCTCTCTCTCTCTCTCTCTCTCTCTCTCTCTCTCCCTCTCTCTCTCTCCTTCTCTTCCTCTCTCTATCTCGCCCCCTCCCTTTCACCCGTCTCCTTTCTTTTCTCTCTCTATCTGTATCTCAATCGGAATTCTTCTTTCCCATATTTCGGAAAAAACGGCTCTTGGGCATAAACTCTGTCTTTGTGTTTTTCTCCAAATTGTTCTTTTCTTTCGTTGTGTGTCTTAGTTCTTCTCTCTCTTTTTCCCCAAAGTCACAATTATCCTGATACTGCATTTAAGTGTTATTTCTCGTGCATTCCAGGTTTCATTTTCATTCTTCTTTTTCTTTCTTTCTTTCTTCTTCTTGCCTCATCATCTTCTTTATATTCCTTTTCCTGTTCTTCTTCATCTTCATCCTCCTTATCACCATCATCATCTGTATATTCTTTTTCAACGTTTCCTTTTTCTTCTAGTGCTTCATCATCATTATCATCATCACCATTCATTCCTCCTCTGTTTCTCCTTCATTTTCCTCTTCCTCTTCTCATTCTCCTTCATTTTCCTCTTCCTCTTCTCATTCTCCTTCATCATCATCTTCCTTTCCGTTTTCTCCTTCATCTTCATCTACCTCGTCTGTTTCTCCTTCCTCTTCCTCTTCTTTTTCTCCATCTTCCTCTTCCTCTTCCTCTTCCTCTTCCTCTGTTACCGGTACCACCTCAACCTCCTTTTTCTTTAACAAAAAATCTTCAAATAGACTCCTCAAAATTTGCGTTTTATATTCATACTGAAGCTGATGTGACTTCTATCTTTTTGCTTCTTTTTCCTGTTTCTCTCTCTCTCTCTCTCTCTCTCTCTCTCTCTCTCTCTCTCTCTCTCTCTCTCTCTCTCTCTCTCTCTCTCTCTCTCTCTCTCTCTCTCTCTCTCTCTCTCTCTCTCTCTCTCTCTCTCTCTCTCTCTTTCTCTCTCTCTCTCTGTCTGTCTCTCTCAATCTATCATGATCACTCTTTCCCGTTCCCCTTTTCTCTCTCTATCCATTTTTCCTCTTTACGCTCCCCCCTTTCTCCTATCACCCCCCTTCTCCCGCATCGTCCTTTTCTCCCTTCCTTTCTTTCTCCTCTCCCTTCCCCTTTCTCTATCACTCTGTCTCCCTCCCTTTCTCTTCCCCTTTAGTCTATTTCCCTCTCCCTTTCTTCCTTTCTTCTTTCTTTTCTCTCTCCTTCACTTTCCCTTTTTCCACATTCTCTCTCTCTCCAAGCTTTCAGTTGGCTATATCTCTTTTCCTTTCTTTATTATTTTTTCTTATTCCATCTTCCTCCATTCTCATCTTTTATTCCCTTTTTTTCCCTCCTCCTCTTTTTATCTTTTCTTTTATCCCTCCATCTCCCCCTTCTGCGGCCCACCTTCTTCCTTCTCTCTCTCCTTTTTACTCTCCTTCTATCGCTTTCTCCCTTTTTTCTTCTCTCTTCCATGCCCTCTTTCCCCCTGTTCCTACGGCCTCTTTCTCTCTCATCTTCCCTTTCCTTCCTTCCCTCTCCCAACTCTCTCTCCTTGCCTCTCTACCTTCCCCCCCCCCCTCTCTCTCTTCCCCCTATCCCTCTCTTTCGACTACATTCCCTTTCTTTCCCTGTCTCCTTTTCTTTCTTTCTTTCTTTACTACATTCCCTTCCTCTTGTTCTTTCTCTCTTCTTTCGTTTTCCCTTCTTTCTCCCTTACCCCTTCTTCGTCTCTCCTAGTTTCTCATTCCTCTTCCCTTTCATATCTTCTTCCCTCCCCCTTTTCCCTCTTTCTCTCTTTCTTTCTTTCATCCCCCTCCCTCCCTTGTAACCTGTCTCTTTTCCGCCCTACTTCTCCCTTTTTCCCCTTCCTCTGTCTTTTTCCCCTAACCCCCCTCTTTGTTGCCTTGCTCTATCTTTTTTCCTCCTTCATTCCCTCTCGATCCCCCTGTTTCTCTGTTCCCCCTTCTCCCCCTCCCTCTCCCATCTTCTCTCACTCTTCCTTCATCCCTTTCGCTCTCTCCTCTTTCCCATCTTTCCCCCTTTTTTTCCTTTTCCTTCCTTCCCTCCCTCACCCTTCTTCCTTTCCTACCATCTTCTTCCATTCCCAATACCCACTTTACTTCCTTCCCTACCACCTCCTCCCTTTCTTCGTTTCCCTCCCTCACATTTTCCTTCCTCCTCCTCTCTCTTCCATCCCCCTTCCCTTCCTTCCCTCCCTCCATTCCGCTTCATTCCCTTTCCCTTATTTATCTCCCTTCCTTCCTTCCCTTCCTCCATTGTCCTTCCCATCCCCGCCCTTCTTCCCTTCCCCTTGCCTCCCTTCCTCTATTTCACCTTCCTTCCCTTTCCATCCCTTCCCCTCTCCTCCCTTCCTCCATTTCCCTTTCTTTCCTTCCCTTCCCCTCCCCGCTCTTCCTCCATTTCCCTTTCTTTCCTTCCCTTCCCCTCCCCGCTCTTCCTCCATTTCCCTTTCTTTCCTTCCCTTCCCCTCCCCGCTCTTCCTCCATTTCCCTTTCTTTCCTTCCCTTCCCCTCCCCGCTCTTCCTCCATTTCCCTTTCTTTCCTTCATCCCCCTCCCTTCCTTCCTTCCCCCTTTCATCACCCTCCCCCCTTCCCTTACCCTCCCACCCCTCCCTTCCCTTCCCCTCCCCTCCCTTCCCTTCCCCTCCCACCCCTCCCTTCCCCTCCCCTCCCTTCCTTCCCTCCCCCTCCCACCCCTTCCTTCCCTCCCCCTTTCATTCCCCTTCCCTCCCCCTGTTAACCCCCCCAGGCAGCGTTCCGAAACATCAGCGTTCCGAAACATCACAGGAGGATCAGCCAATTTGCTCCAGGTCAGGCCAAGGACACCCCTGGGACGCTGGAAGTGCTCCTTGCCCCTGGCCAGCCTGCTCCTCTTGCTCCTCCTTTTCCTCTCCCTTCCCTTGCCCCGCCTTCCTTCTCTTCGCCCCCTTCCCCCTTGTCTAGACTCCCCCTCTCCTCTCTCTCTCTCTTGTCCAGGCTGGCCCCCACTCCCCTCTCCCTCCCTTGAGTCGATCCCCCTCTCGCCTCCCTTCCTTTCTTTCGTCCTCCCCCCTCTCTCCTCTCCTCCCCTCCCTTATTCTGTCCTCCTCTCTTTCCCCTCTCTTCCCTTGCCCCATGCCCCCCCTCTCCCTACCCCTCACTTGCTCTGTCTTCCCCTCTCTCTTCTCCCCTCTCTTGCTCCGTCCTCCCCCCCCCTCCTTACGCTGTCCTCCCCTCTCTCCCCACCTCTCCCTTGCTCCGTCCTCCCCTCCTCCCTCTCTCCTTCCCTCCTTTCCCCCAACGCCCTCCTCTCCTCCCTCCCCTGTTCGCCATCTTTACTTCTGCTTCTTCTCGATCTCTTCTGTTCACCACTCTTCTCCCCTTTTTTCCTCTTATTCGTATCTTTACTTTTTATTTTCTTATCACTATTATTATGAATATCATTATCATAATTGGTTTCATTATTATTATTATCATTATAATGAAAATATCAATGAGAACAATGATAATGTTTCTCGTTAATATAACTATCTTTATTGTTATTATCATTATCATTATTTCCATTATCATCATAATCCTCAGTATTAAAACTATTATCATCACTACTATTACTACTATTATCCTTATTGTCATCATCATTACTGTTATCATCACTATCATTATTCTAGTTGTTATTATCATTAACCCGTCGTATACGAGTTTTCTATCATCGTTTTTACAATCATACTGAGAGTAATAGTTATATTTGGTGACAGATAATGGAAATTGTCATTATGATTACTATAATTACCATAACATAGGTTTAGTTTAAAATCCCAAACATAGATGGCATCGCCCTCTCCTGGCACCAGCAGGAAAGAAAGCCTTGAATGACACCCACCCACGGTCTCTACCTTTGACTAACTTCAGAAAGCGATGTAATACAGCAAGATGGCCATCTCTGGCTCTAAGTACCGATGGTGCAGGGTGCAGAGGCAGAAGGAGAAGAGGAAGGTGCACCAGGCTATGTGCAGCGGCCGCAATGTGACCCTGTGCCAGTATGACACTCTCAGCCGTAAACATAGTGTAGCATTTGCTTTAGCTCTTATAGTCCTTTTACTCTGCGGACATAAATTCCATCTTTCATTTCTCGTTATTCAATATTTATTACTATTCATTATTTTATTATCCCATTGCTATTTATTCCAATGTCACATTTCATTACTATTCATTTTCATGTCACTTTCATTGCTATTCATTTTCATGTCACTTTCATTACTATCAATTTTCATGTCACTTTCATTACTATTTATTACTTTAACAAATCTTATTTTTCATTGTCCAGGTCAAATAAATGGTAGCGTTTGGCCCTTTTCATAAACATTTTAGGCCTGAGAGTCAAACATGCTGATATTGTTTTATAAATAATTTACAAAATGAAAAGGCATAAAATACTTGACTCGAAATAAAATACCAAAGTTAATATAAAACAAAATAAAAGGGTTCTAGGAAAAACTCAGCATACGGGTTCTGTATTTTACTATAGGAGTGACAGCTTACATAAACACGATCAATATAAAAACAATACCTTAATATAAACTGCCGTCTCTGTAGCCTCCGATGTCGATTCACCGTCTCACAGAAAATACGAATAAAATATATAAAATATGAACACGTAAACAATGTAAAAATAATATTTTATGATGTTCCTATAATGGCGTCTCTGGTCCGAGTGGCGGTTCTGTCGCTATTGTTCTTACGTGCGCATTATTGCGCAGTGACGTCACCGCAAACTGCATTTAAGCAAAGAGGGCGCTTTTATCCTGCGCTACATAGTGTGCTTATTCTCCCTATGCTTAATTAAGTTATAATATTCATGTTGGTTGGAAAGGTAATGCCGTATCTATTACATCGGTATTTCAGTCTGCGCAGCCGCACAGAGGGCACCTCTCTCCCTTGCTCCCAAGCACAGTCGTTTTTGGTGGGGTCTTCGAAAATTCACTGCTACAACCCCTCCCATGGCCCGGGAGTGAAGGTCGGGGCGTCGCCTCCACTCGTCCTCGAGTCTCGGATAAATCCCTAGGTCCGCTCCGGGCCCGCCCATTCCTCAGGCGACTTGGCGCAGATTTCGACGAAACCATAACGGGGATCACGGCGACGAGACGACCCTTCACGCTCCCAACTCTCATCCAACTGGTCACGGAACGCCCCTCATCTTCCACATCAATCTCGACCAATCATCATTCCTGTCATGGGACACGTTCGGCAGGCAGACAGGACGGAAACAGCCACCATAATCTGGAAATACTAAAAACGACATCCGGAAATCTAGAACCCTCGTGACGGCTTCCTCGCATCGACAGGACCTGCAAATATTTAAGGATTGTAATTATAAAGGGCATGTTCACTGAGCCGGCCCCTAAAGTAAAATAGCATGAACCCGTTAAAACTGAATAACAATGGCTAAATAAAACAAAAACATTAAAACCGACTACAGGACCAGAGACTAAAAATAAACCTAAAACTATAAAACTGAGCTCATAAGAATAAATAAATAAAAGCAGATATACAAAAAAGGTGAACATAAAATGTACAGAAATAAGAGGAAATAAAATAAGAAGGTAAATAAGAGAAATAAAACATCAAAAGGATTAAAAGTAAAAGCGGGTAAGAAGTTGAGTAAAAGAAATAGATAAAAGATAAAACTATGAAATAAGGCTAGGGAAAATAAAGTAGAGTAGAAGATAAAACGAATAGACGAGTGGAAGGTAAACATAGGTAAAACATTAGGTACAGAGATACATATACATGTAATAGATTATATACACAGGTAGGCACTCTGCTCCTCATCTGGGACGCACAGCTGATAAGAGTAACACTTCATCAGGGTCTCTTTCAGAGTCTTCACATTGCTGCTCTATGGGCAAACCTTCACCAGAGGCACTCTCTTCCCTGGGTGAATCCACAAATACTAATTCCTCAAAAGTTCTAAAAGGTTTGATTTGATTTGCGTGCAGCCTACGCTCTTTATATGGAGAATCCACATCCCTGGTGATATACGTCACTGGTCCAATTCGCTTCAGGATACGAGCAGGACCATCCCATCGAGACCCAAGAGTCTTCCGAGGTCCACTCAATCTGCGGAAGTTACGATATAGGACTAACGTGCCGACATCCATCTCTGGAGCTTTTCTACCCTTTTTATTATATTGCCTGGTTCAGGTTTCTTGGAGCACGACGTGATGTTTCAATGGCCACATGACGAGCTTCTCTCAAGGCGTCACTGAAGTAAGTCATAGAGTCAGTTGCAAGGTCACCTTCGTTGGAGAGGCCAACTGGAAAGTGACCATGATGACCCATTAGCAAATAAAGAGGTTGGTCGCCTACTGACCGATGAAATGCACTATTCAGTGCCAATCTGACCTGTGGTATGTACTGGTGCCATTCCAAAGGGTGCCGTTCTGTTAAGGTTGCCAAAACTTCATTAACTACCCGGTTAGACTGCTCTACCATCCCATTTGCTTGTGGATGACATGATGTAGTGAGATGAGTTTCGTCTCAACTATATCACAAACCTGCTCGAACAATCTGCTTGTAAATTCACAGCCTCCATCAGTTTGAATAAGACGTTGAAGACCAAATCGTGTTATAAAGTCTTTATATGTAGGCATTAGCTACAGCCTCAGCTTCTTTAGATGGAAGTGGAATCAGCCGCAGGTACCGAGAGAGGTGGTCTATTAGTACCAGTATATACCTCAACCCACTGCTTGATTGGCCACAGTCAACAAGGTCTGCCGAAACCTTTTCCAATGGTGTAGATACCTATGGAGCAGCAGCTAGTGGTGCCCTGTGTGGTGTTCCTTTTCGTCGTTGGCAGTTTGGAAGGCTGAAACATCTGACATCTCGCACCATATTTGGAAAATAAAACAGATCCTTGAGCTTTTGGTATGTCCTGAAAATACCTGGATGAGATGCAAAGGAGCTATCATGAGCGAGCTTAAGGGCAGCCTTCCGGAGAACCTTCGGGACCACTAGTTGGTGAACTACGTGAGCAGGGTATTGCTGGAGATGGTATAGAACTCCGTTTTGAAGTGTGAACTCACTGAGGGAAAGGGGGATCTTCCCTTTCGGCAAGTTCTTCTCCTCTAAGTAATTGATTACTTCTTGCCAAATAGAATCTTTCGCTTGTTCTTCACGCATGGTCGTTGGGTCGACATTGGTAAGGTCTATTTGTGCAACTGAACGGGATAACATATCAGGAACACGATGCTGGATCCCCTGCTTGTAGATCACTTTAAACTGGTAGTGTGAGAGCTCACAAGCCCATCTTGTCATGCGAGGGCTTTTTGTCTTTCGTGTAAAGATGAACGTAAGAGGCCGGTGATCTGTATACACGGTAAATTGGCGACCATATATGTATGGATCAAAAGCTCTCACTCCTTCAACAACAGCCAAGGCCTCGGCATCTGTCGCAGAATACCTGGTCTCGGGTCCACGAAGTTTTCTGGAGAAATAAGCAACAGCCGCTGGGTTACCTTCTCCATCTCTCTGCATAAGGCAAGCACCGATGGCACTTTGTGATGCATCTGTGTGAACTTCAAAAGGGTCTTCAAATCGAGGCTTACGCAAGACAGGTGCTGACACGAGCTTTTTAAGGTATTTAAGGCTTTCTGCTCCTTCTCTCCCCAACTAAATGAATGGTCTTTTCGTGTTGCACTAACGTCGTGAAACCGGTCCTTACTCACTCTTTGACCCTTGTCAGGCAAATCCCTGCTGGGGGATCTTAAAACCCAAGAACCGAAATTCTGCAATATAAATTCACACTTCGGCCATATTCAACTTGAAGCCAGCACAGTCCAATAGCTTCAGTGTTTCTTCCAGTTGCCTAAGGTGAGTAGGAAAATCTCGGCTATATACAAAGACGTCGTCCAGGTATGCAAGTGTGGAGACAGGACCACATTCATCGCCCTCTGGAAAGTAGTGGGAGCTGTAGAAAGTCCAAATGGCATCCGGCGAAACTGGAAAAGGCGGTATCCATCGCTAAAGGCAGTTTTGGGTCTGTCAGCAGGCTCTACAGGTACAGACCAATAAGCAGACCGGCTGTCAACAGCGCAACACCTGTGTGTCCCGAAGTTCGTCGACCAGCTCGTCACTCTTGGAAGAGGATAGTACTGGCAACTGTGACAGCATTAAGGTTGCGGTAATCGACACAAAACCGCACACTGTTGTCCTTCTTCCTAACAAGCACAACCGGTGAGAGCCATGGAGATGTTGACGGTTCTATGATCCTTGCACGTAACATCTGGTCACACTCCTTTCGTATCTTCAGCTTTGCAGATTCTGGGAGCCTCCACTGCCGAGTGCAGATAGGTGGCGTGTCACCTGTGACAATCTTGTGTGACACTCCAGGAACTAAACCCACCTGGGTTTTATCACCAGAGAAGAGACGAGGAAACTTGGAAAGAACTTGCATTATCTGTTCCCTCTCTACAGCAGCCAGGTGTCCTAAGGATGGGTCCGATGCCGTTTCTACCCCATCTGCCTCGATTAAAGCTGCCTCAGCAACAGCACTTTCATGCAAAGCAGCATCAATCTTCACTACAGTATCGGTAGGTGGTAGCACGTGGCAGATTTCAGCTAAATCTTCTTCAGGATCTGTTAGCTGAAGACCATGAAAACTATCAAAAACATCTTCCTCCCAGGCAAAATCAGCTTCCTCTTCCTGGTCTCCTAGATCTCCACATATAGAGCCCTCATGTGTGTCATTCACAGCAGTTGATGGGTTCACTGTAGGCAGAGAAGCATGTTCACCAATGTCAATTTCAGGCACCAATCTTACCTCCTCAGCAGTACAAAAATGAGCCCCATTCTTGAGTATAACAGGCTTTGCAGAGAAGTTGACAACGAAAATAGAGCACATTCCTTTAACAGGATTTACCAACGTGCGTGGAACTTCAAGCACTGATGTACTGCTGGTGATTAATACAGACTTGCCATTAAAAGCAGAAGAAATGCTGCATGGCACATAAACCCCTGATCGCGCCAGACAAACAGTCCTGCTTTTGGGTGCAAGACGAGTTGTTGCAGGGTGCACACTCTTCTGAATAAAAGATACCAGGGCCAAGGATTCTCCAGCTTCGTAATCAATAGGATAAACCATACCATCAAGATGAAGAAAAGCTTCCTGCGCTTGCAAACTATGAATAATCTTATAATCAACCCTCCTTAACAAGTCTGTACCAATAAGCATATCTCCTGGGAAAGATACACCATCTACAACCATAACCCTGTGATAGAGCTTTCTCCCCGGTCTCAGCCAAATCTCCACATCCATTTCCTCCAAAACAGCAAGCTCCTTTCCCGAGACTCCCTTGAGCCCTCTAGCTGCAACATGCGTCCCGGTGAGGCAGTAGTCGCGACATAGCTTCTTTCTTCAACAAGGTGGTCTGGCTTCCTGTGTCGATAAATGTAAGAAAGTTCTGCCCCTCAACCTTCAGCATAATTGTCGGTCTGCCACTAAACGGTTTGGCTGTATCTCGTTCAGGGCGGAACACTCTAAACCCTGCAGACTTGGACGTCCTCCCGACGCGGCGGATCCCGTTCCACTTGGGAGGTTAAGAAAGGGACACTCCCTACGAAAGTGCCCTTCACGCTGACAAGCCCAACAGGTTGTTCTCCTATGGGGCCGATCCATGTGCCGTGGTGGTCGTCGAGGGGGTGTTCGGGGTGGATTAAAGCAGACCTGTCGAAAGGATGAGGCTTCTTCATCAATTGCAGCCACTCTAGATGAAGCACGTGCGCCCGATGGGTATAAACGAGGTGGACCTTCATCTGCTGCTCTGATTCCTACACGAGCATTCCATACGCGTTGTGCTGTGTCAATGAGATTTTGAAGTGGTCCATTTTCAGAGAGGGCGCACATCTCACGTAACCATCCAGGTAATCCCTGCAGAAATACCCTTCTGATAAGTTCATCTGGTTCGCCAATAGCCTCAGGATAATCCCGAACACCTTGATATACAGCTCCCTCAAGGGCCACGTAGAAATCAAGAGGAGCCTGTCCACTCGCAAGCCTCTTCTCGTATAACAGACGGAAAAAGTCACTGGAGGAGCACGTTCCCCGAAACTTCAGACGTAGCTTGGCTTTGAATTCTGACCACAGTGCAATCGTGTCAAAAGCAGGACTGTTGATTATAAGATCAGCTGGTCCTCTGCAGTGTGCTCGAGCATTCCGAATGAAATTCTCCTCAGTTGGTGGGCGAGAGAGATTCTCTATCTGGCGGATCCAGCTTTCAACCTCCTGGTTGCGTCTAAGAGGCTGAGATGCAGACGTCTCAGCTGAAAACTTCGGAATGGACTCCCTCTCGACTACCACAGAAAGGGATGTTGAAGGCGGGTTATGGTGCACATCTATGGGAGTTGAATGGTGCTGACGAGATCGAGGTCGATCAGGTAAATTGGACCTCTCAGCAGGTACAGGTGTTTGGCGGGGAGTGGCATTAGAGGAAAGGCTTGGAGTGATGACACGGAGAGCTTCCCTGAGAGAATTGTTGGCTTCGGCCATCATATCTCGATCTTGCTGAGCTCGGTTTTCAAGTGCGGTCCTTGTTTCCCGGAGTGCTAGACGGTCCATCTCGGCTGCTTCCCTCAGCTGGGCATTATCGACCTCCACCTGTCGTAAAGCCTCCACCCTAAGACGTCGGTTTTGCTCCAACCTTGCCTCAAGTATGTTGTTCCTTTCCTCCAAGACTTTCAGCTTTTCCTCTGACACACGCCTGTCTTCTTCTGCCTTGTTCTCCATCCTAGCGTATCTGTCCCGCCAGTTTCCAACTTCAGATTTTAACAACGAAATCTGCCTGGTTAATTCCTCAAACATTGTTAGCTCAGGTTCGAGTATGCCTTCTGCCTGCGAAGCCGTCTCCTGACGCTCTTCATCCACATTCTGTGAAGGACAAGCAGCATCTGCACCAGTTCTCTTCCCACGCACCATGCTTAATAGAAGTCGCACCACGGTCAATTAAAAAAAAGGGCAAGTCACTATTCAGCTCTGAGGATCAAATATGAGCACCTTAAAAGTTCAAACAATAGCCATCCAAGCGCACAACTGAAGCACTAAATCACCGTCTATAAATCCGAACCGTTTGCAACACCTCTGGCTGCACTCAATTACAACTTAGTGTCATGGTCAACTCGCCGGCAAACATCAGTACAACTTCCTGTAAGTCACAAACTAGCAAAGAAATAAACTTCAAAGCTACATGAATCCAAATACAAAGAAAACGAGGAATCTCATCCTAAAACACTCACAAAAGAAACGAAAAATGAAATGCCAAAACGTCTACAAAACCGGAAGAGTAAACTCTAAACAAATCCGGAAAAGAAAACCGAGGAATATCCTAAGACATCCAGAAAATAAAACAAAGTTGTACATTAAGAAACCAAAAATAAAACATTTACAAAAATAAAACATAAGACAAACACAAATAAAATAAAACACACACTAGACTAAACATAAAACACAGGGGCAAAAGATGCATAAAATAAAGAAAACACCATCAGGATGCTTAACTCTCTCTGGCCTGCGTCGGTCCGTCGGGTGACAGCAGATAATAAAGTACTAATAAATCAAAAATAAAGTATACAAGATAGCAAAAGCTAATAAAGCTGCCCCCGGGAACACTCCTCCCCTCCCTTGTTCTGTCCTCCTCTCTTTCCCCTCTCTTCCCTTGCCCCATGCCCCCCCTCTCCCTACCCCTCACTTGCTCTGTCTTCCCCTCTCTCCCCTCCCCTCTCTTGCTCCCCCCCCCCCCCTTTACGCTGTCCTCCCCTCTCTCCCCACCTCTCCCTTTCTCCGTCCTCCCCTCCTCCCTCTCTCCTTCCCTCCCTTCCCCCAACGCCCTCCTCTCCTCCCTCCCCTGTTCGCCATCTTTTCTTCTGCTTCTTCTCGATCTCTTCTGTTCATCACTCTTTTCCCCTTTTTTCCTCTTATTCGTATTCTTACTTTTTATTTCCTTATCACTATTATCATTAATATCATTATCATATTGGTTTCATCATTATTATCATTATAATGGCAACATCAATGAGAACAATGATAATGATTGTCATTAATATAATTATCCTTATTGTTATAATAATTTTCATTATTTCCATTATCATCA
>BOPN01001470.1:40000-42500 GCA_017312705.2 Penaeus japonicus
GCGCGAGCAAGAGAGCGAGTGAGAGAGCGAGAGAACAAGAGAGCGAGAGAGCGAAAGAGCGAGAGCGCGAGAGAGCGAGAGCGCGAGAGAGCAAGAGATCTAGAGAGCAAGGGAGCGAGAGAGCGAAAGAGCGAGCGAGAGAGCGAGAGTGAAAGCGAGAGAGCGAGAGAGCTAGCGAGAGAGCGAGAGTGAAAGCGAGAGATCGAGAGAGCAAGAGAGCGAGAGAGCAAGCGAGCGAGCAAGAGATCGAGAGAGCTAGAAAGCAAGAGAGCAAGAGCGAGAGAGCTAGCGAGAGAGCGAGAGTGAAAGCGAGAGAGCGAGAGAGCAAGAAAGAGAACGAGAGAGCGAGAGAGAGCAAGCCAGCCAGAGCAACCCCAAGCGACGACATATGGGCGAGTGGTAATAACAGAGGTCGTACGAGCCCTAATTGGTGAGCGCCTGGTTGTTGTGATGGTAACATGACTGTATGGTAGGTTATTGTTTTCTGTATGGCTGCTTTGAGGTGTTATGGCCCACCTCTTGGACCCCGTCACGTGACTGGGTGCTTCTGCGCCCGTCCGCCCACTTGCAAGCGCCGTTGAGTTTGTTTTTTCCTTGTAAGGAGGTCGGCTTGTGGATTTGTTTGGTTGTTGGTGTTGTTCGTCTTCGTTATCATCTTCGGTATCATTGTTATCATCATTATGATTATGGTTTTCGTCATCATCATCATCTTTATCATCATTATCATAATGATTATCGTCACCATCATCATTTTTATCCTCATTATCATCATCATCTTCATCATCCTTATCATCACCAATCTCTTTATCATCATTATCATCATCTTTATCATCCTCATCATTATCTTTATAATCCTTATCATCATCATCATTTTTATCATCATCATCTTTATCATCATTATCATCATCATTTTCATTACCCTCCTCCTCATCATCATCATTACTTTTATAATTATTGTTGTTACTTTTTTCTCTTTATCATTAATTTTACATGCATATACATGACTTTACATATACTCATTATCATCATTATCATAATGTTATTGATATTAGCATCAGTTTTGCTATATCATTATCATCATTATTATAGTAGTTATTTATTGTTATAATCATTAGTGCTATGATTATCATTATTACGATAATTGTTATTATCATTATTTTGTTCACTATTACCATTATTTATATCATTATCATGATTATCATCATTATTCTTTTTATCATTATTATAATTAAAGTTTATATCATTATCATGAAAGAGACGAAAGAGATAACAATACCATTTTTTCCATTAATTCCATAATCATCATAATTAAGATTGCTATCAATAACAATTTCAACTATCATCATCATCATTATCATCGTCACATCACTGGGGAAAAAAATAACGACAACAATTATTTATCGCAGACAAAAATAACGACATTTTACTCGGAAACAACAAAAAAAGAAAAAAAAAACATACTTAAAAATAACATACTCCAAAATGAAATAAAAAAGATTTTTGAATTTTTTTAGAGAAATGTTGAAAGAAAAATGTGTGTATGATATTCTAGCATCTAACATAAAAGGCATTTCAAGTTACATAGACGCGTGATCTTTCTCTGCAATAAATTTATTTTTCTTTTCAGATATGGATGGTTAGTATTCATTTTATCATCCAAGTGCAAATAGGGCAACATAAAAAAAAGAACATGGTTGCAAGCACATAGACATAAACACGTAACCTAACACACTAAAAGACACATACATATGTGTTTATATAAACACACTCCCCCCTACACACACGCAAAACACACACACTCACACACACACACACATACATACAGGCACACACTCACACACACACACAGACACACACATACACACACACACACACATACAGGCACACACACACACACACACACACACATAAAGAACTATCATCAGCTACTTTTTCGTAAGTATCTTTTATTTAAATTAGTTACCAGTACTGAAATGAAATCTGAAAATAGAAATATGGTTATAATAGTAATGATAGTAATGTTGATAATGATGAAAATAACAATAATGATACTAGCAATGATGATGATGCTGATGACATTGATAATAACGATACTACTACTACTATTAGTAATGATAATACTAATAGCAGCAATAATAATGATACCGATGATAATAATGATAATGATAAAAACAGCAAGAATAATGATAAAGACTTTGAAAGTAGTGAAAATGACAAGGCTATTTATCATTTACTCTTTCTCTCTCATTCTATTTATCTCTCTCTCTCTCCTCCTCCTCCTCTCTCTCTCTCTCTCCCCCTCCTCTCTCTCTCTCCCCCTCCTCTCTCTCTCTCCTCCTCCTCCTCTCTCTCTCCCCCTCCTCTCTCTCTCTCTCTAGGAAACAGGAAAAAAGAAGATATACACATGAAATCCTCTTTGGCCGTTTTTTTTCCATTTTTCACGTCACAAATGGAATCTGACTTTTCAGCACATCTGCTGAATATTCTCGCGTGTCTCGTT
>BOPN01001470.1:65000-70000 GCA_017312705.2 Penaeus japonicus
CGCAAAATGAAGAAAGATCATCACACGAGGACTGGACGAGGGGAGCGGATGGGGAGAGGAAGGGGATAGGGTAGGGAGAGAGGGAGGAGAGATGAAGGAGAGGGAAGCAGAGGGGAGAGGAATGAGAGAAAAAGGGAAGAAGGAGAGGAGATGAAGGGGAGAGGGTAAGGAGAGAGGAAGGAGAGGGAGGAGGAATGAGGGAGAGGGAAGCCGAGAAGCATAAGAAGGAGAGAAAAGGGGGAGAGGTAGGCAGGGAAAGGGGAGAGAATTGGGAGAGAAGCAGGAGAGAGAGGGGATATGAGCGAGAGGAATGAGAGGGAGGAATAAGATAAAAAGGGGAGAGGACAGGGAGACGAAGGGGAGAGGGTAGGGAGAGAAAGAGGAGAGGGAGGAGAGACGAGAGAGAGGGGTGCAGTGGGAAGAGGAGGGGGAGAGGAGAGAGAGATATGCAGAGGTGCCGAGTGGGAGAAGGGGGAGGGTGGGATGGCTTGGGTTAGGGAGCGGAGGGGTGGGTTGGGGTGGATTGGGGTGGGTTAGGGGTGGGACAGGGGAACACAATTCATGCAAATAAGAGAAATAAGTAATCCCAACTCCACTCTCTCTCGATTGATCATGATTCAAGTTGATCGAGCTGAGGGAGGAGGGGGGGGGGAGGGGGGAGGGGGGAGGTAGGAGCGTGGGTGGAGGGAGGAAGGGGAAAGACGGAAGGGACGAGGGTGGAAGGAGGGACGGAGGGAGGGAGGGAAGGAGGGGAAATAAGAAAGAGAGGGAAGAGAGGAATAGAAGGAAAGTAGGAAGGGGAAGGAGGGGAGGGAGGGAAGGAAGGGACTGAAGGGAAGGAAGGAGGGAGGGACGGGGAGTGAGTGAGTGAGGGAGGGACAGGGCTGGAGGAAGGGAGGGACAGGGGTGGAGGGAGGGAGGAGAGGGAGGCAAGCGAGGGAAGGGAGCGAAGGGAGGATGGAAAGAGGGAAGGGTGGAAGGAGGGAGGGGAAGGGGGTGGGAGGGAGAGAACGAAGGGAGGAAGGAAATGGAAGATAAGGGAATAAAGAGAAAGGAGGGAAGGGAAGGAAGGGAGAAACAAGGAGGGAAGAGGGATAGAGATTAAGGTAATAAAGGAAGGGAGGGAGGGAAAAGAGGAGAAAAAAGATAAAGGGAAGTAGGATGGTGAAAGGGAGGAATAGAGAAAGAGATGGAAATGGAAGGGAAGGAAAAGAGGAAAGAGAAGTGATAAAGAAAAGTAGGATAGTGGATGGGAGGAATGGAGGTAGAGAAAAAGAAAGAAAGGGAGGGAAAGAGGGGGAATCAAGGGAGGAAGGGAAGGGGAAGATTAGATGGAAAGAGGAAGGAGGAGATGGGAACAGAAAACGTGGAATGCGAGGGGAGACTTGCTTAATAAACGTCAAGACTACATTGTAACCTATGGAATGTCGAACGTAGAAGGGCGGTTTGCTAATTGTGTTTTTACTGGAGGAGGGGAACATGAGGACATGAGGGTGGGTCAGAAGAGGGGGGTGAGAGAGAGAGAGAGAGAGAGAGAGAGAGAGAGAGAGAGAGAGAGAGAGAGAGAGAGAGAGAGAGAGAGAGAGAGAGAGAGAGAGAGAGAGAGAGAGAGAGAGAGAGAGAGAGAGAGAGAGAGAGAGAGAGAGAGAAAGGGAGAAGAGATAAATAGATAGATAGATAGTTAGAGAGAGAGAGAGAGAGAGAGAGAGAGAGAGAGAGAGAGAGAGAGAGAGAGAGAGAGAGAGAGAGAGAGAGAGAGAGAGAGAGAGAGAGAGAGAGAGAGAGAGAGAGAGAGAGAGAGAGAGAGAGAGAGAGAGAAAGAGAGAGAGAGGGAAAGAGAGAAAGGGAGAAGAGATAAATAGATAGATAGAGAGATAGAGAGATAGAGAGATAGAAATAGATAGATATATAGATAGATAGATAGACAGATAGAGAGAGAGAGTGGGTGAGAGGGGAATGAAAGGAGAGGGAGACCGAGAGCGACAGAGATATAGAATGAAGAGCTTGCTCGAACCGCCAATTTCCATCCCTAATTACCTCTGTGTCTGGTTTGTTTCAGAGATGATTCATAAAGTGAGAGTGCGGGATGTATATTGCCGAGGGAGGGAGGGTGGATGGTAGAGGAAGGGAGAGAGCGCGGAGGGGGTAGAAAAGGGGGAAGAGAGGAGGAGGAGAGTGACAGAGGATGGAGGGAGGGAGGAGGGTGGATGGGAGGAAGGAGGAGGGACGGAGGAGGGAGGAACGGAGGCTGGGGAGGACGGAGGCTGGGAGGGAGGATGGATGGGAGAAAGGGAGGAGGGAGGGAGGAATGGGAGGGGGATGGAAGGGAAGGAAGGAGGGAGGAATTGATGGAGAGAGAGAGAGAGAGAGAGAGAGAGAGAGAGAGAGAGAGAGAGAGAGAGAGAGAGAGAGAGAGAGAGAGACCGACAGGCAAGCAGCCAGACAGAAAGACAAGAAGACAGTCAGAACAACAACTAAATCCTTAGAAAAGCTGAAAGCAAGGAAAAAAAAAAATATATTTTTTAAGACAAGAGAAACAAAATTGATACTAGTAAACACCAAAGCCAAATATAACAAAAAGATAATCCACAAATGATGAATGGATGGGGAGAGGAGGTGGAGGAGGCGGGGGAAGAGGAGGCGGGGAGGAAGAGAAGGAGGAGGAGGAGGAAGAGGAGGAGGAGGAGGAGGAGGCGGAGGAGGAGGAAGCGGAGGAGGAGGCGGAGGAGGAGGAAGCGGAGGAGGAGGAGGAGGAGGAGGAGGAGGAGGAGGAGGAGGAGGAGTCGGGGGAGGAGGAGGAAGAGGAGGCGGAGAAGGAGGAGTTGACGGAGGAGGAGGAGAAGGAGGAGGAAGAGGAGTGGAGGCAATAAATATGATTATTGTTTTCAATCTCATTTTCTGCAGCTATTGTAGTAGTATTACGAGAAGGAAATTGCCATTAGTAGCAGTTATTATAGCAGCACGAGTGAGGAAAGCTTAGTAGTAGCAGTAGTAGTAGTAATAGTAGTAGTTATTGGAGTAAGAGTCGAGGCAGGAAGTTGCTTTTTGAATAAGAGTCCAAGTGAGACAGGATGAATGATGAACAGAAAAGAGAACGACAAAACACGAGGCGTTAATCTAAACTCTGGAATGAAAAGAAATTGCGGATCATTTATATACATTCAAGGATGTAATTGCCAAGTTTCGCCACGCAAATGATTCATTTTACAATTCATTCTCCACCAATGACACGCCAGTGGTGGCAAAGGACTCTCGCCTCTACGGAACCCCGCACGTAAGGTTTATTGTCCACTAAATGGTTTTATTGCAAGTTTAATCACCATTTATATGACTTACTGTTTATTGACAGGTTTCATCCCCTCGCTCGAGCGCCGGCTTCAGAATTCGGGGAGACTGAAGTGTGTGGCCGCTCGCAGAGGGGAGATGAGGGGAAGCCGCCGGTTCATTCTCGGCTCGGCTTCAGGCTGCATTCCGGGAATCTCTCTCTCTCTCTCTCTATTCTTCTTCTTGACCATTGCTTTTATTGTTTATTTTGGGGGATTTTTTTTCTACTTTCCATTGTATTTTTTTTTCTTTTTCTTTTTGTCTCTCTCTCTCTCTCTCTCTCTCTCTCTCTCTCTCTCTCTCTCTCTCTTCTTCTCTCTCTCTCTCCACTTGTATGGACAGACTTAGGATACAAAATCAGTTAATAACCTAATGGATACACATAGACACAGCCCGCCCCTCCCCCCTTTCCCTTACCCACCCCTTCCCCTCTAATCCCACCCCCCGAAATAAAGATGGGAAATTATCCACATTATCATATAATGCGATGCCAGGCAGAGGGGCGGGACGGAGTGATGTCATCTGTCAACCTGACGTCATGGCAGACACACACGTGCGAGACCCGTGACGTTGCGGCAGACACACACGTGCACAGAACAGAATATTAACTTTTGTGGGGTTTATAATGGGGAGGAGAGGGGGAGGGGGGATAAGGGAGGAGGCGAGGGGGAAGGTAAGGGAGGAAGGGGGAGAGGGGAAAGTGTTAGAAAGGGAAAGATATCTATCTATGGATGATATTAATTTTTCTTGATTCTATTCCCACGAAATGAGAGTAGCTGTTTCAATAAAATTAGTGTAAATTAGCAGTGGGAAAATCTGATATAAAATCTCTTATGACTATTTTCACACGGTATCATGTTATTCATTTTATGAATCCAGTAGCTATTATCAATACTATTATTACTTTGAATATTTCTATGGTGATAATTAAAACCATAATGGCTAACAATAGTAATGATGCTAACAGTGCTAGTAATGGTAACGACAGCAGTAATGATAGTAATGATAATGATGATTCCAGTAATATCAATGTTGTCATGATAATGACAGTAGAATACTAATAACAATAATGATGATAAGGATAATGATGGTTGTGATAATGATAAAGATAATGCTGATAATGATAATGATGATAATGATTATCATTATAATTATCATTATCATTATCAATGACAATCAGTATGATAACAATGACAATAAAAAACAATGTTGATGATAATAATGACGAAAATAATAATGATCATAATGATGATAACAATGATAATGATTACAATATTGATAGTTATGATGATGATGATAGTTATGATGGTAATGATGATGATAATAGTAATGATAATAATAGCAATGATAATAAGGACAATGATAACAAGGATGATGGTTATGATAATAACAATAATGACAATGATAATAATGAAAATGATGATAGTAATGATATCAACGTTAATGATAATATTAATGATAATGATAATGCTGATGATAATAACAATGATAATCATAATAATAATGATGATCGTAATAATTAATAGTATTAATAGTAATATGGTAATAATGATAATGATAATGATTTGAATGATATTGACAATAGTGATAATGATAATGATGATAATAATGATAATGATAAAAATAATGATTATGGTGAGGATAATGATAACAATGATAATAGTAATAGTAATATT
>BOPN01001470.1:77500-82500 GCA_017312705.2 Penaeus japonicus
TTGTCTTGTTTATGTGTTTTGCTGATGTTGTGTTTTGTTGTTTTTTGTTTGTTTGTTTATTTGTTTGTGTCTTTTTTCTGTTTGTTTGTCTTTTCTCTCTCATTTTCTAATTCTCGTTCTTATTCTCTCCCTCTCTCTCTTTTTCGCTCTCTCTCTCTCTCTCTCTCTCTCTCTCTCTCTCTCTCTGTCTCTCTCTCTCTCATAGACGCCAGTGAAAAAAAAGAAATCACCACCCCCTCTCCCCCCTCCCTCTCTCCCCGCCCCCTCATTACGCCATCTGTCGGCCAGATTCTAAATTACGCTTCGAAAAATAAATGTGCTCGCTTGTCGCTCAATATTCATGAAAAGTGAAAAAGTTTGATGCTAGAGTTTCTGTTGATTGAAAAAGAGAGGGAGAGAAAGAAAGAGAGAGAAAGAGAAGTAGAGAGATAGACAGATAGATTGATAAATAGATAGATAGATAGAGAGGAGACAGAGAGATAAGTAGAGAGATATAGAGGGAGAGAGAGAGAATGAGAGAGAGAGAGAAAGAGAGAAAGAGAGAGAGAAGAAAGAGAGAGAGAAAAAAAAGAAAGAGAGAGAGAGATAGAGAGAAAGAAAGAGCGTGAGATATAATCAGAGACAGACAGAAATAATCAAAAACAGCATAAAGAGAAAGAGAAAGAAAAAAGAAAATCACGAACAAACAAACAAACAGTCTCAATAAATTCCCTAATATTTTCTTCCTGTCTCGAGAATCTAGGACACGTCAAACCTGGCTAATGATTTTTCTCCAAAGTTTTGATGAGTAACATAAATCCAGCCAGCGGTCCGAACTCTTGTTGACAGCTAATGACGACTTTTGGAAAACGTCGGATGCAAATCTTTATCAGTCAGGAACGTAATATGTCATCTACCTGTTTCTCATTTTTTGGTATGGTCTTTTTATTTCTTGTCTTTTTTTTAAGCACTCTGTCTCTGTTACTGCCTGTCTGCCTGTTTGTTTGTCTGTGTATCTGTCTGTCTGTCTGTTTCTCTCTCTCTGTCTCTCTCTCTCTCTCTCTCTCTCTCTCTCTCTCTCTCTCTCTCTCTCTCTCTCTCTCTTTCTTCTTATTTCCATTTTTTTTTTTCATTTTCGTCTCGTTTTCTAATCTTGCTATCCTTTTTTGTTTTTGTTCTTTGCCTTTTCGCTTAATTTACATGTTATTTATTCTCATTGTTATGTATATGTATGTACCTCTTGATCTTCTTCTCCAATTAACCATGTCAAAACTTTCCTTCTCTCTCCCCCCTACCCCAATATCCACCCACCGCCACCCCCAGACCCCTTCTCTAGGCTCCTCCCCCAGCAACCAACCCCCCCTCCTCATCTCCCCATACCCCCCTCCCCACTACCCCCCCCCCCACTATCTAATCCACCCACGGTCACCTCCCTACGTCTCCTGTCCCTCCTCCCCCCCTCTCCCCCACACACACACCTACCAATCTTCCCACCACCATCTCCTCTCCCCATGCCCACCCCCCACCCATCTCTCCACCCCCACCCCCACCCCCACCCTCCTACAGATTCAAATATATACGAAAGTTTCATTAAGCCTTTGGATGAAAAATTGTGACAGCAAAGAAGGTACTTTAATTTCCTTGGAGGCCCGTTGTCAGCGACTCACTAGAGAAGGGACCAATGAAAAGGGAGGAGGGGACGAGAAAGGGGGGAGGGGAGAGGAGAGGGGACGAAGGGTGAGGGGGAAAGGAGGGGACGAGAAAGGGAGGAGGGGACGAGGAATGGGGGAGGGGAGAAGAGAGAGGACGAAGGGAGGAGGGGAAGAAGGGGGCGAGAAAGGGGGGAGGGGAGAGGAGAGGGGACGAAGGGAGGCGGGGAAGGGAGGGGACGAGGAAAGGGACGAGTGGACGAGGAAGGGGGGAGGGGAGAAGAGAGGGGGCGAAGGGTGGGGAAAAGGGGGGACGAAGGGGGAAGGGAGAGGAGAGGGGACAAAGAGAGGGGGAAAGGAGGGGACGAGAAAGGGGGGAGGGGAGAGGAGAAGGGACGAAAGAAGAGGGAAAAGAAGGGGACGAGAAAGGAGAGGAGAGGGAACGATGGGTGGGGGGAGAGGGAGGGGACGAAAAGGGGGGGAGGGGGAGAGGAGGGGAACTAAGGGGAGGGGGAAGGAGGGGACAGGAATCAGTGAGGGGAGAAGGGGACGAAGGGAGGGGGAAAGAAAGGGACGAGAAAGGATGGGAGAGGAGAGGGGACAAGGAGGGGTAGGGGGAGGAGACGGGACAAGAAAGGGGGTGGGGAGAGGAGAGGGGACGAAGGAAGGGGGGAAAGGAGAGGACGAGAAAGGGGGGAAGGAAGAGGAAAGGGGAGAAAGGGAGGGGTGGAAAGGAGGGGACAAGAAAGGGGGAGGGGAGAGGAGAGGTGACGAAGGGAGGGGGGGAGGAAGGGGACGAGAAAGAGGTATGGGAAGAGAAAGGGAGGAGGGGACGAGGAATTGGGGAGGGGAGAAGAGGATTGGAGGGAGGGAACGATTGAAGGGAGGGGTAAGGCGGGGGGGAGAGATGAGAGACGTCAAAAGGCGGGAGGAGAGAGGAGAGGGGGCGATAGGAGGGAGAGAAGAGGAGAGGGGAGAAGAGAGAGGACGAATGGAGGGAGGGGAAAGTAGGGAGAGGGGAGATGAAAGGAAGAGGAGACTGAAAATGAGGGAGAGGGGAGGAGAGCGGACGATAGGAGGGAAGGGAGAGAAGAGAGAACTGAAAGGAGGGAAGGGATAGATCACGAGACGAAAGGAGAGAGAAGGTAAGAAGGGGCGAATGGAAATTGGGGATAGGAGAGGAGACGAAAGGAGGGAGGGGAGAGGAGAGGGGACGAAATGAAGGGAGGAGAGGAGATGATACGAAAGGAGGGAGGAGAGGAGGGGACGCAGAATGACGGGTGAACGAGGAAAAGGAACGAACAGAAGACGAGGAGAGGAGGGAGAAAGGGGAAGGGAAGATAGGAAATGGAGGAAAGAGGAGAAAAATAGGAAAGGGGGGGAGAAGAGAGGGGGCGAAAGGAGGGAGAGGAAAGGAGAGGGGACGAGAAGAAGGGAGGGGGATGGGGGGGTGGAGACGGAAGGGAGGAGAGAGAGCAGAGAGGAAAAAGGAGAGAGAATAGGGGTTATAGAAAGGAAAATAGGAAAAGGAGGGAAGAGAGGAGGGGCCAACAAATGGGGAAGGGAAAGACGAAGTGAGAGAGAAAGAGAGTGATAGGAGAGTGGTTCTACAGAGGTAAACAAAGAACTTAAAAGAACAAATAGAGCTTGAAAAAATCCGAAAAAGAAGTGAAAACGAAAACAAAATCTGCCGTGTTCATGCGAATACTGATTCTTTTAGGAATGATAATAAGCACACACACACACGCACACACACACACACACACACACGTACGCACGCACGCACAGACACAGACACACTCAAACACACACACACACACACACACACACACACACACTCACACACACATACACACACACACACACACACACACACACACACACACACACACAAACACACGCACAAACACACACATTCAAAAAAAAGAAGAAAAAATCTAAATAAATAAATGAAAAAACAAAACAACAACAACAATAAAACGCGTTTAGGACCCGCCCTTGCAACACGCTGATACAAGAAAATCATGGCGCCCATAAACTCACCCAAAGCAGCTTAGGTAACCTTGTTTATTTCTCAATTCAGGAATACACACTCGAGCGCCTCCTTAACTATCGCTTGAGCGCTTGTGGCCCAGGGAGATAAGGAGATGACGTCACTCCCTCTCGGCCCCAGACGTCTTGAAGAAACGGCCAGAGAAGAAGTATCTCCGAAGAAATGGAAAAAAAGAAGAGAGGGAGAGAGAAAGAGAGAAAGAGAGGGGGAAGTGAGAGAGAGAGGGGAGAGAGAGAGAGAGAGAGAGAGAGAGAGAGAGAGAGAGAGAGAGAGAGAGAGAGAGAGAGAGAGAGAGAGAGAAGAGAAGAGAAGAGAAGAGAAGAGAAGAGAAGAGAAAGAGAGAGAGAGAGAGAGACGAAGAGAAAGAGAGAGAGAGAAAGAGACCGAGAGAAAGAGAGATAGAGAACATTAACAAAGAAGAGAGAAACGAAAAAAGAAAAGAAAAGAAAAAAAAAAAAAAAAAAAAACACGAAAAAAGGAAAACGATTGCTCGCACTATATATTCCAGATACAGACGAGTGGATCATATACATCGGGTCCGAGGAGATTAAACGCCTTAAAACAAGCATTACCATGGCATGAGGGAATGACTGGGAGATCGTAAATTTTCACGGCGAGTCTCATCCCATGGCGATCATACCCGAGGCGGAGTGGGGGGAGGGGGAGGGAGGATGAGGGGTATGGGATTTTTTTTTTCTGAGGGGGAGGGGGTGGAGTGGTGACCTGTTATTTTTTATTACTTTTTTTTCATTTGGTCTTTTTTTCTCTCTCCCTGTCTCTTGTTATTTTACGTCTCTCTCTCTATCTCTCTTGCTTTTCTGCCTCCCCCCCCCCTTTCTCTCTACCTATCTATCTCTTTATCTCTTTGTCTTTATAATTGTCTCTATCTGTCTGTCTGCCACTCTCTTTTTCTCTCCCTCCCCTCTCTCTCTTTTCTTTTACTCTCTCTCTCTCTACCTATCTATCTCTGTCTTTGTCTCTGTCTGTCTCTCTGTCTCCCCGCCCCATTTCTCTTTTTTCTTTCATTCTCTCTCTTTTTCTACCTATATATCTCTACTCTTTCTCTGCCTGTATTTGACTTTGTCTCTGTTTGTCTGTATGTCTGCCCCCCCTCCCCTTTCTCTCTCTCCACACACACACACAAACTTACCCTTCTATCTGTCTACCAATCAAAGCCAATGTTAATACTTCTATCTATATATCACTAACTACCAACGAAAAATACGACAAAGAAACAAAAACACAATAGAAAGCAAAGACAAACTCACAAAAATAATCCAAAGACCATCCTCTTTCCCCTCCCCGCCCTCCCCCCCTCC
>BOPN01001470.1:100000-102500 GCA_017312705.2 Penaeus japonicus
CCCAAATACTTAAAATCAACCATCTTTTCACTTCCGTGCATTGCATTTGTACTGTCTTTCTGCCATCCCTTTCGTTCAGACACATGCACTCTATCTATTTCGATTGACTCTCATATCCCTATTCTTTAGTGTATGTTGCCACTTTTCCAAGTTCGTTTTAAACTCCTCTCTTGTATCTCCACAGATCGCCATGTCATCTGCAAATAACATAGACCATGGAGATTCCTGTCTAATAACATCAGTCATTCTGTCCATAATCACTGCAAACAGGAAAGGGCTTAGAGCCGATCTCTGGTGCAATCTTACCTCTACACTAAACCAGTCCTTTGTTCCGACCGCACACCTCACTGCTGTTAGACTGTTTTCGTACATATCCTGCACTACACTCACATCCTTCTCGTTCACCCCAGACTTCGCAATTCATCTCTTGGCACCCTATCATACGCCTTCTCTAGGTTCACAAATACACAGCATCTCTCTGGCCTTCCCTATACTGTTCTATCAACGTTCGCAAAGCACACATGGCATCTGATGTACTCCCAGCTGGCATGAATACTTCTGTCCACTGATTATTACTTGTGCCCTTAGTCTAGTTTCTACCACTCTTTTCCAGATCTTCCGACTATGACTTAACAGCTTAACAACTTTGCGCACCTCCCTTGTTCTTGAAGATGGGCACCAGAATACTCCTCCTCCACTCTTCAGGGATTCCATCCTCCTCCAAGATCCTATTAAATAGCCTTGTTAGGAATATCACTGCTGGGACCCCTAAGTATCTCATCACCTCCGCTGGAATATCATTTAATCTCACTGTCTTTCCATTTTTTATTCTCTTCATAGCATTCTATATTTCAGCTTCCCATACTGCACGCACCTCGCCATGCACCCTTGGAGCTTCGTCCATTATTTCCTCTCTTGCCTTCTCCACATTCATCTGCTCTCTAAAATATTCTTTCCACCTTCCTAGGACACTCGCCTCCTCAGACAGCACCTTGCCATTTGCATCCCTTATGGCCCGTACCTGCTGCATATCCTCTGCCTGGCCAGTCGGGATAAATCATTTCCACCTTCTCTTGTATCCAACCTGTCATACAATTTGTCATACAATTCGTCATACGCTCCAGTCTTTGCCTTTGTCGCTTCCCTTTTAACTTCTTGCTTCCTCTATCTTTTATATAAAGTATCCAAACACATAAATGTATATTTTCATTCATTTTGTATTTCTTTTCAAACATTTGTTTTTTATCTCTCGCGTAAATTCATCTCTTAACTTCATTTTAAGCATCTCTCATCCCAAGTTAAAGTATAATTGACAAATTAATATGGAATTATGCTCATCCGCGAAACCACTTGGGAATATGCCTGGCCCGGGAACTTGGCACTAATTAGGCCTGAAATCAAATTACATTGTATTAGGCTCATTCATGTAGAGGCCCAGGGAATGGTCTGTGATGTAAAACTCTGCGTAATATATTTATGGGGTCATATTGAGAAATTTGGTTGGCATACACACATAACTTTTCTTCCCCTCACGCGCACACAGCCTCTGTTTCTCCCTCCCCTCACTCTCTCTCTGCCCTTTTTTTATTATCTTTTTTCTATGTCTTTCTGAATCACTCTTTTCCTTTCTCTTTCCTTCCCTCCCCCCCCCCTCTCTCTCAATTTATCTATCTATCTCTATGTCTATCTCTCTCTTTCACACACGTGTGAAAATAATGTACACAGAGTGAATTTGTGTATGTGCAAGTGCGTGTTTTTGTGTGTGAGAGTGAGTGAGAAAGCGAGAGAGATAAGAAGAAGAAGAAGAGATAGATAGATAGATAGAGAGATAGAGAGAGAGAGAGAGAGAGAGAGAGAGAGAGAGAGAGAGAGAGAGAGAGAGAGAGAGAGAGAGAGAGAGAGAGAGGGAGAGAGAGAGAGAGAGAGAGAGAGAGAGAGAGAGAGAGAGAGAGAGAGAGAAAGAGAGAGAGAGACAGAGAGAGGGAGAGAGAGGAAGAAAGAGAGAATAAAAAAGAAAGAAAGAAGTGACAGACCCCAGCGAGGGAAACCTAATACAATATCTGAAAACACCATCATTAATCAGGTATGTCTGAACCTACCTATGTGTATACATAGACATGTACATATGCGTATTAATGTAGATATACACATATGTATACACATATACATATTCCCTAATAACATGATATGTCCAAAGTCGTTATGTCAGAGTTGCATGACTCACACCAGCACAAATTCCTTGGCGATTGGATCCCCTTTGTTCTCTTGTGCTTGCTGACGTTCCGTGACCAGACAAGGCGGTGGTCAGCGCTAAATGAAAGGTATCATTAAAAAGATAAAAGAGGGTAAAGGGAGATAGATAGATAGAAAGAGAGAGAGAGGGAGAAAGAGAGAGAGAGAGAGAGAGAGAGAGAGAGAGAGAGAGAGAGAGAGAGAGAGAGAGAGAGAGAGAGAGTTAGAGATAGATAGATAAATAAAGATAGAGAGAGAGAAAAAAGAG
>BOPN01001470.1:115000-117500 GCA_017312705.2 Penaeus japonicus
AAAGATTGTATAGTATTGCAACATCCTTTATAGAGGACGGCATTTTATCAGATCTTATTAAAGGCCTTTCTAGAGTGATGTAAATGTATTTATTATGTCTTATATATAGCTGTACCCTAGCATATCACTCGACAGGGTCACCGTAACATCTGTTTCACCAGCAATGTATGTCTCAGAATCTAACATGAACTGTACAAACCATTTAGGCATAGATCCTATGCCTATTCATGTGTATGCACTGTATATAATATGAATAAACTTTTCAAAATCAAAATCAGATCTCTTTCTCTCTCTCTCTTTCATTTAAAAAATCTTTTGTTATGTATTTCTCTTTTTCTATTTTTCTCCCTTTATCTCGTATCTATTCACCTTTTCTGTATATCTTTCCCCTCTTTTTCTCATTCGTTTTTTCCTTTCTTCTTCACCCGTTTCATCATCTTCCCATATTTCTTGATTATGAATAGTCTTTCTCATTTTTCTTCTTGTTTTCTCTTTATCTTATCCTATTATCCTACTATCCTTCATTTCTGTCTTTAGATTCAATCCCTTTCTTTTCTCTATTTCTTTTATGCATTACTTTTCCAATCTTCCATTCTTCCTTTCTCCCTGTCTTCTCACATTCTCCTCTTTCTCTCTTGTTTTCCCTTTCTCCTGCTACTCTCCATCTTCAGTTCCCCCCCGTCTCTTCTTCCTTTCATACTTTTCTCTTCTCCTCTTTCCTCTTTCACTCCCCCTTTTGCTCTCTCTTTCTTTTCCTTTTCCCTTTACGTCCTCTTCCTCTCCTCCTTCCCCCCTCTCGCCTCCCCTCATCCCCCTCTTTCCAATCCTCTCCCCCCCCCCCTTCCTCCGCATTCACCCGACAAACAGACACAACCAACACACGCATTTAAAAAAACAGCAACAAATCGGAAGAGATAAGGATAAAGAGTAATCAACAGATAAGAAAAAAAAAAAAAAGTTTCACGCTAACAAATGTTTTTTCACTCGTCGTCTGTCTGAGCGCGCGTTACTACAGCGGAAATATTACCAAAGTTGCGGGAGTAAAAATTACCTTTCATCAATCTACTGCAGGCAATATGAGCCTTTTTTTCGTTTTTTCTCGTTTTTTTTCGTTTTTTTTCTTCGTTAGTTCCAACACTGCTACATAAATTTATGGATGTTATTTTTTTTCATTTTTTTTCTGAGGATATTTTTTTTTCAAATATTTTTTTTCTATTATTTTTCCTTTCTTTCCCTTTGTCTTTTTTCATTTTCTTTTTTCTTTAAGAGGACGATTTCTTTCTGTTCTGTGAATATGACTTTAATTTATTGCTTCTCGTTGATTATGCTTTTTGCTGTTGCAGATCATTCTGCTTTTATTGTTCATCCATCTGTTTTTTAATCGTCATTTTATTAAATAGTTATTTAATATCTTTCTATTACTATATCCATCGTTCTGTCTATTTTACTGTCAGTCTGTACATTAGCTATGTTTCTATTTTGTACTTCATTCTCTCTCTCTCTATCTATCTATCTATCTATCTCTCTTTCTCTCACTCTCTTTCTCACCCTCTCCCTCCCCCCATCTATTGCCCAATCCTTTTCTTTCGACACTCCATTTCGGCCCTCCCCTTACCCCTCCCCCTCCCCTCTCCCTTCCCCCGCTCCTGTCCCTCCCGTCGTCCTTGCCCCTCCCCTCCCCTCCCCTCTCCCTTCCCCCGCTCCTGCCCCTCCCGTCGTCCTTGCCCCTCCCCTCCCCTCCCCTCTCCCTTCCCCCGCTCCTGTCCCTTCTGTCGTCCTTGCCCCTCCCCTCTCCATCCCTGCACCTCCCCCCCTCCCTTCCCCCCTTCCCTACCCATGCCCACCCCTCCCTTCCCTTCCCCCCTTTCCCCTCCCATCCCCCCCTTCCCCTCTCCTCTCCTCCCATCCCCCCTTCCCCTCTCCTCTCCCCTCCCTTCCCCCTTTCCCCCTCTCCTCCCCACCCCTCCCTCCCCTCTCCCTCTCCTCCCTTCCCATCCCCTACTCCCTCATCTTGTGCCTCTTTCCTTCTTTCCAAATATATTTCTTTGATTTTCTTTTGATTCTTCACTTCTCTTATCATGACCTGCATCGATTCCTCCCTGAGCCTAGAATCTTGACGGGTGTATTTGCCTCCATGTGCAAGCACGGCCCACATAGCGCCACATGCACATGGCCGCAGAGGATGACCAGCTGGCGGCGGTTCACGACTCCTGTCCCACAGCTGGTGTCACTACCATCTGGGGGAACAGGGGATAGGGGGGGTCGAATGGGGATGGAGAGGAGAGGAAGGGGGGGATAAGGAAGAGGGAGGGGGGGAATGTAAGGAAAGTCTGTAATCTCCCTCAAGGCCTACATCTTTTTATCTTTTTTTTTCCCTCTCTCTCTTTTTTGACTTTGGATATGGCGAGTGGAGGGTTGTATGGGGGGGAGTGGAAAGAGGGGGAGGAGGCGGGTGGTGGAGGGAAGAAGTTGAGTGAGATATGGGAGTGTCGGGGGGAGG
>BOPN01001470.1:122500-125000 GCA_017312705.2 Penaeus japonicus
CAAAAAAGAGGAATGAAAGGGAGGAAAGTGTGGAGAGGTAAATCAGGAGAAAAAGGGGAAGGGGAAAACGAAACCAAAGGAAGACGATACAAGCAATGGAAGAAACGAAAACAAAAAACAACGAAAAACTAAAGAACGAAGAGAACACACGAAGAAGAAAAAGAAGAAAAAGAAATAAAAGAAAAGAGTTATTTTTCATCAAAGCCATTTATAAAGGGGAAGTGAAAGTACTTTACCCCCCCCCCCCCCCACCATTCCCTTACCTCCCGGGAGCCCCCATACACACTCTCCTGTCTTTAGAATCTTGAAGACGCCGAGTTACAAGAAAGCTGGAGTTCCTATAAACCCTTGGATGAATGATGCATGTACTTGAGTGCACAAGAACACACACACACACAAACACGTGTGGGAGCGCGTTTATGAGAGTGCTCACATATATATTTATGCATATATATATATATATATATATATATATATATATATATATATATATATATGTGTGTGTGTGTGTGTGTGTGTGTGTGTGTATGCGTGTGTGCATGCAAAATGTATATAAGCTTGCATAAGTATGTATGTGTGTATTATGTCGATTTTGACTCAATATTATTATTTAATATGAAATAGGAATTAACGAAATGCGCAGCCAATCCAAGAGTTATGAAATGAAGGTATATATTAATATTGTTTGTCATTTCCTCTGTGCAGATAGGTATTTATAAAAAAAAAAAAAAAAAAAAAAAAAAAATACTGCTTTTAATTATGCCAACAGAGTAATATTAAACTGTAACATTTCGTAATATTGAGATCTCGCTTCGTAAATTACCGTTATTTCACTCTTTCCTTCTTGCATTTCACTTAATAAACTTTACACATATGTATATGAACGTGTACTTTACTCTTTAAAGCTCTGTACTTCTCAAGCAATATTGCAATGTACCTTGATATCAACCAATTGCTAAACTATTTTGTACCTCATTATTGCAAATATTAATACACACTTTTAAAGGAGATACCCCTAGGAATTCCCATTTTCTTCACGTTTCGAGAAAAGTGCATTGAAACATTCACTAAAATCACAAGACAAGTTTTCCCTTCTTCCCAAAGCTTCTTCTGCTTCTGACACATAATATAAAGCGCATTTACTATTCCCTCCTCTCTCGAAAGCTGTTTATTTCTGTCTTTTTTTGAATATGTATATTTTATTTGATACTCTATCACGTCTCTAATGTTCTCCATGTTTTGTTTATGTTCCTGAGGTATAATATTATTTCCTTGTTGTTGTATAGTGTTGTACTCACTTGATATATGTCTCTTTTTGGCTTTTGGCTTTTCTTTCTCCCGTCTTCTGTCTTTTTCTTCTTCGGTTCTCTCTCTCTCTCTCTCTCTCTCTCTCTCTCTCTCTCTCTCTCTCTCTCTCTCTCTCTCTCTCTCTCTCTCTCTCTCCCTTTTTCTTAGTCTGTCGATCTATAATCTGTCTTTGACGAAATTATTGGTGATTTTGATAGTTTTTTTACATTTCCTTGGTATTAAGGTTTTTGTTTTCTTCTTCTTTTTGTTTTCTCTTTTGCTTTGCGGATTTCTTTTTATTCGTTGTGTGATATATTTCGCTTTCTTTGTTTTTATCCTATCCTCAATTCCTCCCTCCCTGTTTTTCACTTCCTCTCTCTGTCTCTCTCTCTCTCTCTCTCTCTCTCTCTCTCTCTCTCTCTCTCTCTCTCTCTCTCTCTCTCTCTCTCTCTCTCTCTCTCTCTCTCTCTCTCTCTCTCTCTCTCTCCCTCTCTCTCTCTCTCTTTCTCTCCCTCTCACTCTTTCTCTCCCTCTCTCTCTCCCTCTCTCTCCCCCTTACCTTCCCCTTTCTCCCTTCTTCTCTCCCTCCATCCTTCCCCCAACTTCTCTCATCCGCTACCTCTCTCCCTCTTTTCAAAAAAAAGAAAAAAAAAAAAGAAAAAAAGAAAAAAAAAAAAGAAAAAAGCACTAAGGCCAAGATTGAAAACTGAGCAAAAGGTCAGACGGCTAAAATAATTCTATTGGAAATGTCAGACACCAATACAATCACTGAAGAAATACCGAATGCAAAAACAATATTGATTTTTCTATCCTCGTCTCTCTTTTTCTTGAGCTTTTATCATTCATTTCCCCCCTTTTTCTGTTATTATTATTTATTTTATATGTGTGAGTCAAGTTGAGAGTAGAAAGATATATGATATGGAGCATTTTTTTTTTAAAGGTTAAGGGAGAGGTAGAAAGAGATATGGAGGGAGGGAGGGAGAAGGAGAGATAGAAAAATGAAAGAAAAAGCGAGAGGAGAGGGGGAGAGGATTAGAGAGAAAGAGATAGATAGATAGATAGATAGATAGATAGAAGGATAGGTAGATAGGTAGAGAGATAGAAGATGGGAGAGGGATAGACAGATAGATAGATAGATAGATAGACAGACAGACAGACAGACAGACAGACAGATAGATAGATAGAGAGAGAGAGAGAGAGAACAAAAGACCAA
>BOPN01001470.1:130000-132500 GCA_017312705.2 Penaeus japonicus
CTTTCCCCCTCTCCCCCTCAACTTACTCCTTCTCCCTCTCCCTCTCTCCCCCTCTCCCTACTCCTTCTCCCTCACCCCCCTCCCCCGTTCAAAAGGAAAAAAAAGAAAAAAAGAAAAAAGGGTGTTTTAGGAAGGAGGAAAAAAAGGTAGTTAGCCTGGCTGGTAAAAGTTAAAAGGTTGGCCTTGTGACAGACGTCGAGCGAAGGTAATTTACCCCCGAAGTGGCAAGAGTTCGGCGTTCTCGCGTGTCTGGCTCTGTCTGCGCCTGTCTGTGGCTGTCTTGGTCTTGGTCTGTATACGTCTGTCTTTGTCTGTCTGTGTTTGTATGTGTGTGTGTGTCTTGGCTCTGTCTGCGTCTGTGTTTGTTTGTGTCAGGGTTTTCTCATTTTTCGTGTTTCTGTTACTTTTTTTGTTTTTATGTTTCTCTTGAGTTTTTTTTTTCGTTTTTGCACTGAGATATATAGATGATAGCTAGATAGATAGATAGATAAAGAGAGAGCGAGAGAATGAGAGAGATGAGAAGAGAAGAGAAGAGAAGAGAGAGAGAGAGAGAGAGAGAGAGAGAGAGAGAGAAAGATGGGAAGAGAGGAGAGGAGAGAGAGAAAAAGAGAGATGAAGAAGGAGCTCCCCCCCCCACCTTCTCTCCCCAAGCTCCCAAATACATTTCCATTTGGCTTCAGGTCCTTCATCAACCTCCCCCCCCCCCCCATATTTCAGAGCCCCCTGAGTTTTTCTTCCCTCTTCTCCCATCCCAGAATCTGCCCTCCCTTCCCCTAACGCCTATCCCACAATCTCCCCTAACCCCCATCCCAGAACCCACTTCCCCCTACCCCCACCTTAGAATCCCTCCTTCCTATACCCCATGATGCCCCTCCTCCATGACCTGCCCCTTCCCCCCATAGCATCTCTCCCTCTTTTCCCTCCCCCTTTCCCCTTCCCCCTATGACCCCCCCCTTTCCCCCTTCCCCAATGACACCCCTCCCCCCTTCCCCCCATGGCATCCTCCCCTTCCCCTATGACCTCCCCCTTTCCCCTTTCCCCCTTCTCCCATGACCCCCCACCCCCCGCTCCCCAACAGGAGCCTGGGCGAGCGGGGCGAGACGAGCCTCCAGGGATGACGGGAGACTTAAGGTTATTTTCTACAACTTCACAAATTAGATTCTGAGACTTGTCGATTTGTTTTCATGTTCTCAGCTCCTGATACTGGGTCTTCCTCTCGTTCGTTCTCTCTCTCTTTCGCTCTGTCTCTCGCTTCTTCTCTTTTTCGCTCTGTCTTTCGCTTCTTCTGTCTTTCGCTCTGTATTCTCGCTCTTACTATTTTTTGGCTCTGTTTCTAGGTTTTCTTCTCATTGGCTCTGTCTCTCGCTCTCTCTTTCTTTCACTCTGTTTCTTGCTCTTTCTCTCTTTGGCTCTGTGTCATGCTCCCCCCCCCTCTCCCCCTCCCCTTCCAACCCTCCTCCCTTCTGCCGCTCCACCCCCCCCCCTTACACACACACACCATCCAACTGCACTTACTGCCTTGTTTTCCTATCTATCTTTCCTCTTCTCTTTTTTTCTTTCTTATTCTGTTTATACATCTGCTGTTTTTTTATTTCTTTTTTTTTTCGTTTACATATAGCTCCCTCTTGCTCTCTCTCTCTCTGATTGACGTTTTTTGTTTTTTTTTAATCTTCGTTTTTTCCTCTTTGGACACTCACTGGATTTTCTCATACCCCTTTTTTATTTTCTTCTGGAAATGTGCAAATTGATAAAATACTGAATGTTAGCGAATGCAAGAGTATTTTTTTTTATTCTAAAGAGCTTGTTTCGTTTTCATTCCGATGGAGAAAAAGGAGTAGGAGAAGGAAGAGGAGGGGGAAGAGATAGAGGTGGAGGAGGAGGAGGAAGAGATAAAGGAGGAGGAGGAGGGGATGTAGAAGGTAAATGAAGGGAGAGGAAGAGGAGGAAGAGGAGGAGTATTTGGGGGGGAGAAGAAGAAGAAGGTGAAGGAGGAGGAGGAGGAAAAAAAAGAGCAGAAGGGGGAGTAAAAAGAAGAGGAGGAAAAGGAGGGAGGAATCATAGAAATAGGAAAAAAAGGAAGAGGAGGACCCGGAAGGATGGAGCCGGAAGGAGGGAAAAAAATATTTTGATAAAAACAAAACAAAACAGAAAACAAAGAGAATGATGATAATATCAACAATCATCATACAGTAAGAGAAACGGATAGATAGATTGATAGATAGATAGAAGAGAGAGAGAGAGAGAGAGAGAGAGAGAGAGAGAGAGAGAGAGAGAGAGAGAGAGAGAGAGAGAGAGAGAGAGAGAGAGAGAGAGAGAGAGAGAGAGAGAGAGAGAGAGAGAGAGAGAGAGAGAGGAGAGAGAGAGAGAGAGAGAGAGAGAGAGAGAGAGAGAGAGAGAGAGAGAGAGAGAGAGGAGAGAGAGAGAGAGAGAGAGAGAGAGAGAGAGAGAGAGAGAGAGAGAGAGAGAGAGAGAGAGAGAGAGAGAGAGAGAGAGAGAGAGA
>BOPN01001470.1:165000-172500 GCA_017312705.2 Penaeus japonicus
TTTATCGATTACCTATGGTGATATTGGAGAATATAAGAATAAGAAAAATAAAGTGTACACACACACACACACACACACACAAACACACACATGCAAACGTACATACTGTACATATATATATATATTTGAATTTTATTATGATAGGAATTCTTTGCATTAGAGTTATCTTTATTGTAGTATTAATGTTTGTGCATATTATTACCATGATTATCATAAGTATCCGTAGAAGATGCGGGCGGGGGCAGTATATATATATATGAAAGTGAAGAAAAATAAATAAAGGAAGAAAAAAGAGATAGTTAAGTCGATGCACAAACTTCTACAAACTTCCTATGTTAATATAACTATGGCTAACAAACTTGAATTTCCATTCGAATGCAAACTCCCTTTTAGGATTGTCTGTAGCATATGAATGGCCAAAGAGAATGACCACCTTTCAGGAAAAAATATATATATATGCATATATATATATATATATATATATATATATACTCTCTCTCTCTCTCTCTCTCTCTCTCTCTCTCTCTCTCTCTCTCTCTCTATATATATATATATATATATATATATATATATATATATATATATATATAATGATAATAATAATAATAATGATAATAATAATAACAACGATGATCATAACAAAATTGATGACAACAATAGTAGAAAATTGAAATAAATACAATGATGATAATAATGATGATAACGATAACTGAATTATGATGCTGCTGCCGATGATGATTATAATAATAATGAAGATGATGATGATGACAAAAATAATCATGATAATAATTTCAAATATAATGATAACATTAATATCAATAAGGCTAATAATGGTAACGCTGATAACAATGATAATAGTAGTAATAATAATGATGATAATAATAATGATGAGAATGATGATCAAAGATGAGAGCAATGATGGTGAGAATGATGACAATAGTAAAGATAAAAATGATAATAATCTAAATAATGATAACGATAACGATAATGTTATTGATAATAGCAATAGCGATAAAAATGATAGCAATGATTATAATAATAATAATGATATTAATAATATACATAATGCTAATGATGATACTAATGATTATATTGGAAGAGATGATAAAGAAAAGAGTAGTAATAACTATCAATGCTGATGACATTATTGTTAACCATGCCATACATTATAGTTAAGATAGTTTACATGAACAAAAACAAAAATACACACTCACTAACACACGCACACTATCCACTGTATGGGTAGTGTTTAGATATCTAATTATAAATGCTTCTCTTTGTCTCTATGCTAACAACACCCCATTGTACAGAGACAACAAACAGGAATAGTATTTCTACAAAGCCATTGTCTGTCTGTCTGTTTATGTGTCTGTTTTTATTTTGTCTGTCTGTTTGTTTGTCTCTGTGACTGTCAGTTTAACTGTTACTATTTGTTATTTTCTTTCTTTCTTTCCCACCCATTTGTGAGCCACCGCTGCCGACATATGTAAGCCGCTCGATTCCCAGGTTGTAAGCCTCTAGCTGCCTGTGGTTGTGACCCACTAGCCTCGCTCGTGGCACCCGGTGGATAAGACAGACAGACAGACAGACAGACGTTCAGTGCCATAGTCTTTACTGGTGGACTCGGCAATATACTTGGCTCCGGATGAGAGTCAGAGGACAGAGGTATTCTCTCTGCCTGTTCTTCTATCTGTCTGTCCTTTGGCTCTATCTGATCTGCCTCTGGGTTCCTTCTGTGTCCTTCTTCAGTACGAATCTTGAGTCACTTTCTGCCCGGGGCGGCTGCAGCTTAGAGGCGGAAGCGGACACTTGAAACAGGTTACGTTAGCGTCAAAACAGACTGCCAGTGATATAGCACTGAATGAAGTAGAAAACTATCAGCAGTGTTTTAGGTCACATGATATGCAATATCAGTGCCTTACACCATCTGTCTCTCTCATCCTCGGTCTGTTGGTCTCTCTCTCTCTCTCTCTCTCTCTCTCTCTCTCTCTGCTCTCTTTAACAAGGTCCGAGACTCTGCATTTATGTGGGTAACGTGGCCTAGGGTGTGAAGAACACAGCAGGAACAGCTTTCTTGGTTTATTGCTAAGCTTGAACAGTATGATGTTGGAGTGAGGGCTGCTCCTCCTCCGAGGAGCGAGGTGTTGCTCCTCTGCTCCCCGAGAGGAGACTAGCTACCACAATAAGTGACTTGTCCCAGGAGATGTGTGAATCAAGGTGTTTTCTTGTGACATATGACATTTGGAATGTGATGAGGGAAGCGTTGCATCAATACATAGCTCTTGTAAAGGGAAAGACAAACCAACACTGTTATGTCTGGCGTGAGAGGGGAGACAGATAGGTGAAGCAACAAGCATATGTATATGTATTTATATATGTGTATGTGGTAGAATATATATATATATATATATATATATATATATATATATATATATATATATGAAAGTGAAGAAAAAATAAATAAAGGAAGAAAAAAAAGAGATAGTTAAGTCGATGCACAAACTTCTACAAACTTCCTATGTTAATATAACTATGGCTAACAAACTTGAATTTCCATTCGAATGCAAACTCCCTTTTAGGATTGTCTGTAGCATATGAATGGCCAAAGAGAATAACCTTTCAGAAAAAAAGGAATATTTATGCATATATATATATATATATATATATATATATATATATATATATATATATATATATATATATATATATATATATATATATATATATATGGTAATAACAAAATTGATGACAACAATAGTAGAAAATTGGAATAAATACAATGATGATAATGATGATTATAACGATAACTGAACTATGATGCTGCTGTCGATGATGATTATAATAATAATGAAGATGATGTTGATGACAAAAATAATCATGATAATAATTTCAGTGATAATGATTACATTAATATGTATGAGGCTAATAATGGTATTAATATATATATATATATATATATATATATATATATATATATATATATATATATAATGATCATAACAATAACAAAAATAATGACGATAACGACAATGATAATAGTAGTAATGATAATGATGATAATAATAATGATGAGAATGATGATTAAAGATGATAGCAATGATAGTGAGAATGATGACAATAGTAATGATAAAAGTGATAATAATCTAAATAATGATAACGATAACGTTAATGTTACTGATAATAACAATAATGATAAAAATAATAACAATGATTATAATAATAATAATGATATTAATAATAAACATAATGCTAATGATGATACTAATGATTATATTGGAAGAGATGATAAAGAAAATAGTAGTAATAAATATTAATACTGATGACATTATTGTTAACCATGCCTTACATTATAGTTAAGATAGTTTACATAAACAAAAACAAAAATACACACTCACTTACTAACACACGCACACTATCCACTGTATGGGTGGTGTTTAGATATCTAATTATAAATGCTTCTCTTTGTCTCTATGCTAACAACACCCCATTGTATAGAGACAACAAACAGGAATAGTATTTCTACAAAGCCATTGTCTGTCTGTCTGTTTATTTGTCTGTTTTTATTTTGTCTGTCTGTTTGTTTATCTCTGTGACTGTCAGTTTAACTGTTACTATCTGTTATTTTCTTTCTTTCTTTCCCACCCATCTGTAAGCCACCGCTGCCGACATATGTAAGCCACTCGATTCCCAGGTTGTAAGCCTCTAGCTGCCTGTGGTTGTGATCCACTAGCTTCGCTCGTGGCACCCGGTGGATAAGATAGACAGACAGACAGACGTTCAGTGCCATGGTCTTTATTGGTGGACTCGGCAACACACTTGGCTCCGGATGAGAGTCAGAGGACAGAGGTATTCGCTCTGCCTGTTCTTCTATCTGTCTGTCCTTTGGCTCTGTCCGATCTGCCTCTGGGTTCCTTCTGTGTCCTTCTTCAGTACGAATCTTGAGTCACTTTCTGCCCGGGGCGGCTGCAGCTTAGAGGCGGAGGCGGACACTTGAAACAGGTTACGTTAGCGTCAAAACAGACTGCCAGCGATATAGCACTGAATGAAGTAAAAAACTATCAGCAGTGTTTTAGGTCACATGATATGCAATATCAGTGCCTTACACCATCTGTCTCTCTCATCCTCGGTCTGTTGGTCTCTCTCTCTCTCTCTCTCTCTCTCTCTCTCTCTCTGCTCTCTTTCTCTCTCTCTCTCTGTTTATCTATCTATCTCTCACCTACTTATGTGGTAACGTGGCCAGGGTGTGAAGAACACAGCAGGGACCAGCTTGGTTTATTGCTAAGCCACCCAGCAAGGCGATGTTGGTGAGGGCCGCTCCTCCTCCGAGGAGCGAGGTGTTGCTCCTCTGCTCCCTGAGGAGACTAGCTACCACAATATGACTTGGTCCCAGGAGGTGTGAATCAAGGTGTTTTCTTTTGTGACATATGACATTTGGAATGTGATGAGGGAAGCGTTGCATCAATACATAGCTCTTGTAAAGGGAAAGACAAACCAACACTGTTATGTCTGGCGTGAGAGGGGAGACAGATAGGTGAAGCAACAAGCATATGTATATGTATTTATATATGTGTATGTGGTAGAATATATATATATATATATATATATATATATATATATATATATATATATATATATATATATATATATATATTAGAGTAACATGAAAGATACAGATTACATTGATGATTGCATCATATATAATACAGTAGCAGAAGCATACACGTGCAAGTTATATTCGATGGACATAATAACAATTACAGTAGACATAATATATGTAAATACAATGGTTACACTCTCACTCTCTCTATCTCTCTCTCTCTATCTTTCTCTCTCTGTTCTCTCTCTCTCTCTCTCTCTCTCTCTCTCTCTCTCTCTCTCTCCCTCTCTCTCTCTCTCTCTCTCTCTCTCTCTCTCTCTCTCTCTCTCTCTCTCTCTCTCTCTCTCTCTCTCTCTCTATCTATCTATCTATCTCCCTTCTCCCCCCTCCCTCCTTCCCTCTCTCCCTCTCACTCACTGCTCTTTCTCTCTCTCTCTGTCTATCTTCCTTCTTCCTCCCTTCCTCCCCCCTCCCTCCCTCTCTCTCTATCTCCCTTCCTCTCTCTCTCTATCTATCTAACTCCCCTCTCCCCCTTTCTCTCCCCCTCCCTCCCTCTCTCCCTCTCACTCACCGCCTCCCTCCCTAACTCTCTCCCTACCCTCTCTCCCTACCTCCTTCTCTCCCTCCCTCTCAGAAGATCAACCACCAACCTATATTTCAAACCGAAGAAAAAAAGATAACTGCCTCTTGATAATGAGTTACCTTGTTCCAATAAATGGTCATTTTCTGGCCGCTGAGGAAAAAAATAATAATTAAGGGATTGCAATTGCCTCCTTAATTAGGATTTTTTTTCTTATCTCTTTATTTTAACATCTTTACTAATTGGATAAATACTTGTTAAGAAATTGATTGTATAAGTGTGCGTCATATTAGAATCGGATGAGGTGATGTGAATGTAGTTGATTAGCTCTTCGTTTGTGTCTGGATGAATATTCACAAGTGAAAGCATGCACGTTCTAGCATACACACACACACACACACACACAAACACACACATACATACACCAACACACACACACACACCACACACATACACACCAACACACACACACACGCACTCACTTGCATTCCCAAACATTAAAACAATTCCATGTATAGATACAACCCATATGCATATATAAATATACATACACAGGGATGCATGCATTTGACCTTCAACAAAAGCAAATTCAACTCGCATCCAACATTCACACATGAACACACGCACTTGTACACAGAGCTACACTTCTTCATGAACGCACCCGGCTCGTACACAGACGCACACACGTACACACACGCACACACACACACAGACCCCTACATAACAGTTCAACTTGGGCAATATTCATCTACGGAGTCATTTGATCATATCAGACTAAGGGGAAAGACTGTCGCACTAACCGGCCAATTGGCAGAGGAAGGGGAAACAGGGGGAGATGCGGGGAAGAGGCAGGGATGTAGCTCTTTCTAGAATAGTCCTTTGTGTTGGGAAGGGCTGGTGGGATGGGCAGGGGGAGGGGGGAGGGAAGGAACGAAGAGGGGGAGGGGGATGGAAGGATGGGCGGGGGGAAGAGAGAGAGAGAGAGAGAGAGAGAGAGAGAGAGAGAGAGAGAGAGAGAGAGAGAGAGAGAGAGAGAGAGAGAGAGAGGAAGTGAGGGGGACTAGAAAGAGTAAGAATTCAAATGGGATGACTTTGTAGTCATTTTTGTCTGTTGTAATGTGTGCTTGTGTGTGCGTGTGTACGAGTGTCCGTATGTATGTGTACGTTTGTGTGTATGTGTATTTGTCTATATGCGTTTACGTGTGAGTGTGTGTTAGAGAGAGAGAGAGAGAGAGAGAGAGAGAGAGAGAGAGAGAGAGAGAGAGAGAGAGAGAGAGAGAGAGAGAGAGAGAGAGAGAGAGAGAGAGAGAGAGAGAGAGAGAGAGAGAGAGAGTGTGTGTGTGTGAGAGAGAGAGAGAGAGAGAGCGAGAGTGTGTGTGTGTGTGTGTGCAAGAGAGAGAGAGAGAGAGAGAGAGAGTGAGTGTGTGTGTGTGTGTGTGTGTGTGTGTGTGTGTGAGAGAGAGAGAGAGAGAGAGAGAGAGAGAGAGAGAGAGAGAGAGAGTGTGTGTGTGTGTGTGTGTGTGTGTAAGAGAGAGAGAGAGAGAGAGAGAGAGAGAGAGAGAGAGAGAGAGAGAGAGAGAGAGAGAGAGAGTGTGTGTGTGAGTGTGTGAGAGAGAGAGAGAGAGAGAGAGAGAGAGAGAGAGAGAGAGAGAGAGAGAGAGAGAGAGAGAGAGAGAGAGAGAGAGAGAGAGAGAGAGAGAGAGTGTGTGTGTAAGAGAGAGAGAGAGAGAGAGAGAGAGAGAGAGAGAAAGAGAGAAGGAGAGAGAATGACCTAATTGTGTTTGACTTGGACATTTTAGAAACTGGAAAAAATGCTTGTCTAACTTTTCTTTCCCTCCATTCTTCCTCTTCTTCTCTTATTACCATAATCATCACCCCCACCCCCTCCTCTTCTCTCAATTTTCACTTCCAATCCCCTCCTTCCCTTATCTATCCTTTCCCTCGTATTCTCTCCCTCACCTCTCCCCTTTATCTCCCCTCCCCCATTCTCCACCCGCCCGAGAGGCATCTTCCAGATAAACACTTGATAAGCATTTGATAGAAAAAATGCAAATGATGCCATTTTACGATATCCCCCCCCCCCCAACCCCAGCCGCCCCGCCTCCTTTTTACCCTTCCTCTACCCTCTTTCCTTTGTTGTCCCCTTTGTTTTATTCGTCCTTGTATTTTCCCCTTTTCTATCTATATATCTATTTATCTATCTATCTATCTATCTATCTATCTATATATATATACATATATATATATATATTGTAATTTTTATTTCCTTTTTATTAATTTTAATTTTTCCTTTTTTTGTCATTTCTCACGCTATTTAAATCTC
>BOPN01001470.1:213608-216108 GCA_017312705.2 Penaeus japonicus
AGAGAGAGAGAGAGAGAGAGAGAGAGAGAGAGAGAGAGAGAGAGAGAGAGAGAGAGAGAGAGAGAGAGAGAGAGAGAGAGAGAAAGGCTCTCCCTTTCATCTCCATAAGGTCGTGTCGAATGGGATAAATGCAATGAATTTTAGGAAACCCATTCTGATTTTTATTACCATGAAAAGGGCAATGGGATAATTATTATATTGATTATTGAGTTGCTGATGTTATTATACTGACAATCATAATCATCTTCATATTCCTAATCATAATGGTAATAACAATGATAATGATAATCATGATAGTAATATTGATGATTGTCATCATCATTATTAACATTATTATCATCATTATTGTTATTCTGATTATCATAATCAATATCAATATTATCATAATTATTCTCACTATTATTATCTAGATCATTATTATAATCATTACTGTCATCATCATTATTATCATCTTTTCTATTATGATTATACTTATCATCATCATTGTTATGATTTCTGTTATCATAATCACCAATACTATCGTCATTATTATCATTATTACTTTTTCTTTTTTTATTATCCTCCTCCTTATTATCATTATTATCATTATTGTCCTCATTGATATTATCATCATTACTATTATTGCTATTACTATTATCATTATCATTATTAATATCGATAGTACGCTTATCATTATTATCATCATTATTATTCTTTTTTATGAGAGAGAGAGAGAGAGAGAGAGAGAGAGAGAGAGAGAGAGAGAGAGAGAGAGAGAGAGAGAGAGAATAAGGCTCCTCTTCTCCTTCGCACTTGGGCGGAAAAGGCGAGGCGTCCGGCGGATCCCCAGCCAGACGCGTGCGGAGAACCCGGGGCCTCGTGGTCCTCGCTTTCTTTTGCTCTCCATTTGGCGCAGTTGCTGTCTCCAGTGATCTCTTTTTGACAGACTTTCTAACTTGTTTTATGTGGTTCAATATCTCTCTCTTACCCTTTATCACTTGCTGTCCTTGTTTCAATCATACTTTCTCACGTCACTTTCTTGCACACTCTGTTTTTCACTCACTCTGCTTCAGTTTCTTTTTCATTTTTCTTGTTTACTGTCTGTTCTTTAATGTCACATTCTAACATACAGGTATTAACTGCCCCCTTTTCATTAGTCTTTTGCACTTCTTGTCTCTTATCTCCCATATTCATTCTATATCAATTGTTTCTGTTCATCCTCTTTTTCTCACTCTCTCCCACTTGCTGTCGCCTCTCTCAAAGTGCTGTATAGGTGTTAATGTACTTTGTATTATATCATTCTTAGGTATATTTGAATCCATCTGCATCACATTAACCGTGCTCTATAATGCATGCGGTTTTAAGATTCCCTTCTAACATCAATATGTGTTAAGATTTCGCATCTACATACATATAACAGCGAAACTATGCCGGAACACCCAGCGCTAAATAAAGTCTACGGCCTTTAGAACCCCGACTTAACTAGCCTATCATAAATGAGTTTCCCCTTGTTGCTTTTTGTATGATATATGAGTTTAAACCTTCAGGCAATGCGGATGAGCCATGCATCATCTCTTTGCCTGTTCACGGGCGTGGAATGATCGATCATTTACCTCTGTGCATCATGTGGAATCCATTACTCTCTTGACCTAACATGTAGATACATTTTTCTCTTCTCTCTCTCTTTTTTTTATTGATCTATTTTTTTTCTTTTTATCGCGGAGATGACTAATTGCCTTCATTTCATGCATGAGTGATTATAATTCCGATAAATGATTTATGCTTTACTATATGATACTACTTGTCATGGAAGGTAAGGTCGTAGTAACTTTTCGTGGACTTTTTGGATTTGGATAGATACCACAATTATTCTAATAGACATGCATGTATACCTGCAATGCATAGGTAAATACAATTAAAAAATGTGTGTCAGAGGGAGAAAGGGAATTAGGGATAGATAGATAGATAGAGAGGGAAAGAGAGGGAGAGGGAGGGAGAGAGAGAGACAGAGAGAGAGAGAGAGAGGGAGAGAGAGAGAGAGAGAGAGAGAGAGAGAGAGAGAGAGAGAGAGAGAGAGAGAGAGAGAGAGAGAGAGAGGCAGACAGAAATAGAGAAAGATAGAGAGATAGAGATAAAGATAGAGACAAATAGCTAGCTAGCTGGATAGATAGATTAGATAAACAGATAGATAGATAGTGTTCGAAATAAAACACACACAAACAATTTTTTGCACATGGACTTCCATCTTATTTCTTTACTTTTTGAAAAACATTTTATCAATATCTTTTCATTTTGTTTTTATCCCATCACAAACATCAAGCGTGACGTCATCTTGCGTCAATTGGCAATTTATTTTCCGCCCATTTCACGAATTCTCAATAAAAACATAAACTGCGTCTATATTTCTCATAAAAATGAGAAGAGAATCTGGAATCAAATTGGCGCGAAGGAACCGTTGGAAATTGGACACGATATAAAAATAAAAATAGGTGAAAATTGATGGTTGAAAAAAAAAAGATGA